>ONZH01000494.1:0-10102 GCA_900303285.1 Rhinella marina
GAGGGCGATATGATGTGGAGTGGGCATTTCAAGTTAAGGGATCATAGAATATCTGGGATGCATATTTGATGGAGGGGCATTTCTTGGGAGGGTTGAATGAATGAATAAAAGATTTGTGTGTGTCACATTCTGCAGGTACAAACAAACAAACAATATAAATACAGCACATACAAAGCACTAAGTATACCATAAAACCCAGTCCAACCGTTCCGAATTAGGCTGGACTGTCAGGATTTTAGCGCTGAGTCCGGAATGGGGTGGCTATGTCCCGTGGTCAGCTGTCTTTGCATCCATAAGAAGCAGAGACGGGTGACAGTAAGCAGGGAGCAGTCCCTTTACCTTCCCCGACGTCCAGTGTAATGTCTCCTTGTGGCTGCCCACATACAGTATAATGTCTTCTCCTTGTGGCCCCAAGTGTTTTTTTTCTATCTAATGTGTATTATTTATTGCAATAAATTTCTTAATATCTTTATCGTGGGAATATTTTTAATATCGCCCACCCAGACACATTAGATGCAGCATGAGCACGTCTTTTGAGTCTGTGTGTAGGAGGAGGAAGCACTAACTATGAAGGAACATATATCTAAGGGTACTTTCATACTAGCGCGAGGATCCGTGGGCTGTTACGTCCGGGAACAGCCCAACGGATCTCTCCGGATCAGCATTGCCTGACACAAAAGGAGAACGGCCAGCCCATCAACAATAATGGGTGACGGCACAGAACCGGCCGCTATCCAGCAAGAACGTCGGGAATTTGCAGGACAAATACCGTGGATCAGCCTGCCGGATCACCACCACATATGTGAAAGTAGCCTAAGGCAAATTACTGGGAAGGGGTACGTATCTGGGAATACCTTCACTTGTTTGAGTGGAGTTAGAGGCGTGGCCTAGCATGAAAGAAAATTGCTGCAGCGCACCACGCACACCCACGTTGTCCTTTTATACGGTTTTCATTATTGGCACTGATATCAGGGTTGCCAACCACAATTTTTTTTTTCTGGACAATTTTGGACAACTTATCCCAAAATCACGGACGGCCAACATTTTTTAAGGAAAAAATTGAAAAACCATAATGAAGGATAAATATTATAAGTAATAAAGGTCTATTAGGCTCAATATACTGAGCAGAACTCATTACCACCATTTACTGTGAGCTGTAAAAATGATGATAATTACCACCAAAATAATGTAGTATCGCCAGCCTCTAAAAAATCACGGACACCTCTATTTTTTTCACGGACAGAGGAAAAAAGTTGCCTATTTTTACGGACTGTCCAGAAATTTGTGGACGGTTAGCAACCCTGACTGGTATATATATACAATACAGTACACTAATTTATTAACATGATTTTACTTTTCAAATATTTTGTTACTTACCCCTTCTTATCTCCTCCCGTATCTCCTTTAGACACTCTGGGGTCTTTATTTTTAGATCCGACCATCGGCGTTGTATCTGGCACGGGGTCCGCACAGTCCTACACCGATGTAGCAGGCCTCAGATCACCACCTATATGACCTCCTTTTTGTGGACATGTTGATGGCTGTGTGGGGCCATCATATTTCTCCCTGTCCATAACACGGACCATGTATTTTAGCTTATCAGAGCTAAACGCAGCTGCTCGTTTTGCCATCGCTATGCCTCTACGTTGTGCGTGCGTACGTACGAAGCATTCGTGAGAATATTACGCTACAGATTTGTACGCTAATGCGTACGTATTCCATTAAGTAGCGTACTTTTAACAACGCTAGACTGTATGTTCGTTACTTGAGTAGGAATGTTCGCAGACGCAGTGTATGAGTACGCTAATGAGTACATATTCAGTTAAGTAGCGTACCTTTGACAACGCTACACTGTATGTTCGTTATTTGTGCGGGAATGTTCGCATTAGCGTACGCATTAGTGTAAATTCTCAAATATGCGTATATTTTGCGTCGCCGTTGTTGAAGTCACTTGGATTTTTTCCCCTTTTTTCATTGTAATAGCAACTGCAAGTAAACGAAACTATACCCTATCAGACTTCCATTATTGTAGCAGCAATTATTCAGCCGTTATAGCAAGGTTAGTTTTAGGTTCGGTGCGTACGAATCCGAACTTCACGAAAGTTCGCCGAAGCGAACCGAACTTTTCAAAAGTTCGCTCATCCCTAGCTGTTAGCTCATGAGCATTGAGACAGCAGGCATCTCTACATGGTATTGCTGTGGCTCATTGGTATCTCCTGTGCTCAGTAAGTGAGCGGCAGGGGTTTGAGTCCAAACTGATGCTTTTGGCTTTTTTTTTTTCTTCAAACACCTTTTTATTTCTTTCACATTTTACCATTTTACAACGCCGATATCCTTATCATATTCGGAATTTTTTTTATTAGCACAGCTCATCAATGTTGCTGGTTTCTTTATACCCTCTTCAAACTTGCTCTGGAGAGACAAATGACCAGTGACTCTTTGTCTCTCAGAGCCGATAGATTTCAGCTCACAACTTTCTTCCTGTGGCGAAAACACACCCTCCTAACCCATAAAATAATTGACAGACATCTTAGTTTTTTTCTAAGGGGTCAGATATGCAACCGAGCATGAGCCAATTGCTATGGGACTGGGTGAACTCCACCAACTTCAGCTCACTTTGTTACTGCACGCCAGTCCCATCCTGCAGGTGGCAGCACAGACGCTTCAATAAGCGATTTCAGTTAGGAATGACAGAATCTATCCTACAGGCACTAGGCCTGCAGCCTATCAGAGGCCGGCTCAGGCGTCGCGCCGCCTGAGCCATACAGGGCGGGACACAGGCCGGAAGAGGCCTGCATCGCATTGCTGCCAGCCTGATGGAGGTAAGTATAAGTGTTTAATTCTTTTTTATTGGTGCAATCACAGCCCGGAGCTCTATTGGGGGCACTGGGGCATTTGTTACTGGCACATGGGGGCATTTGTTACTGGCACTGGGGGGCATTTCTTACTGGCACTTGGAGGAACTGGGGGGCATTTCTTACTGGCACATGGGGGGCACTAGGTCATTTTTTACTGGCACTGGGCATTTCTTACTGGCACTGGGGGCATTTCTTGCGGGCACTGGGGGCATTTCTTACTGGCACATGGAGCACTGGGGGCATTTCTTACTGATTTAGGGGGCATTTCTTACTGGCACATGGGGGCACTTCTTACTGGCACATGGGGGCACTTGGGGGGTATTTCTTACTGGCACATGGGGACACTTGGGGGGCATTTCTTACTGGCACATGCGAACACGGGGCATTTCTGACGGGCACTGGGGGCATTTTTTACGGGCACTGGGGGCATTTCTTTCTGGAATTGGGGGGCATTTCTTACTGGCACATGATTTTGCGGGGGAAATCAATGGGGGAACACTTCTTACTGGCACATTATTGGGGGGGAATTTTGGGGGCACTTCTGGCCACATTATTGGAGGGCACTATGGGGACACTTCTTACTGGTACATTATTGTGGCACTTACTGGCATATTATTGGGGGGCACTTCTTACTGGCACATTATTGTGGGGCACTATGGGGACACTTCTTACTGACAAATTATTGTGGGGCACTATGGGGACACTTCTTACTGGCACATTATTGGGGCACTTCTTACTGGCATATCATTGGGGTGCACTATGGGGGCACGTCTTACTGGGACATTATTGGGGTGCGCTATGGGGGCACTTCTTACTGGCACATTATTGGGGGCACTTACTGGCACATTGGAAGCATTATTATTTCTGGGGCACAGTGGGGACATTAGTACTGTTGGGGGCACTATTACTAACAAGTGAACTCTGGCAGAGAATTATTAGTTTGGACTTTGGGGAGCACTATTACTGTGGGGGGCACCCTGGCACAGCTATGTTTACACTATTACTGTCAGGGACACGATTTGCTGGGCGCAGTTATTTTAGGACACTGTGCCAATAATTATTGATGGGCACTATCTGTGTGGTACTAGTGGCACAGTACTGGGGGTGGTAGGATGATTTGTCCAGAAGATGGGAGGATGATGGAAAAGTAATAAACTAAGATTTTTTTTCTGTCAAACTGCAGAGATGAGAAATGGCTGAAAAATGGTGTCTGGTCTGAAAGGAGAAGATGAGGAAAGAGAAGATCTACATCAGAGGAGACGTCACTGGATGTAAGAGGTATGGGGCGCTGTATTAGGCTACATTCACACGAATGTTGTGTTTTGCAGTCTGCAAATTGCGGATCCGCAAAAAAAAAAAAGGATGATGTTCCGTATGGCATCCGTTTTTTTTGCAGATCCACTGTAACAATGCCTATTCTTGTTTGCAAAACAGACACAAATAGAAATGGACATACAGATGTGGACAGCACACAGTGTGCTGTCAGCATTTTTTGCTGACCCATTTAAGTGAGTGCATCTGAGCCGCAAAATATGCAGATTGGAGGCCGCAAAAACAACTGTGTAAATGTAGCCTTACCCTGTATGTTCTGTAGTGTTGGGGCAAAACCCCCTTCTCTATGATTGCCAGGGTCCCAATTTAATGTTAATGAGCGCTCATTGAGAAAATTGACACATGCACCTTGGATGAATCAAATTCTCTTTCGCCTTTATTTTTCATATGTATATATCTTATAACACTACAGATAATCATAGACAAATCTGGCCCACCACCCCCACTAAAGATTTGATTGGTTATTCATAAAAGGTAATACTTCCGCACTATACTAACAAGGTTCTACTAATTAGAAAGTTTCTTATCTCAAAGCTGACATTCTTCAATAGTTCATCCTGAAACTGAGAAACCACAACATAACTCTCCTGGACATCAAACTCTGATAAGGGGGATGAGAAAATGATGGGGAGCGAGAAAGCGAGTGAGCTGCCTAGTAATTTTCCACATATGCACAAGATGGAGGACATAGTTTTACAAAATGGATTCTCATCCCTCATAGTAGTGATATACGTAATGTTAGGAGGGAAAAGGTTAGGGTGAGAATTTGAGGGAAGGGGGGGGGGACCCAAGCTGAACTCTTGCACCAGGGCCCATGAGGTTGTAAACGGGAGCCCCGGAGGGCCTGGGGTGTAATGGGGGCGCCTCCAGAGGGTGAGCCTTAAGGCCGGATCGCCTCCTGAGGCGACCATTGGAACCGGCTGTCGACTGTGATGGTGAAATGTACCATTGGAGAAATGATGTTGCTGTTCCCGGGCCATCCACCAGGTGGCATGAGCCGGTCCCTGGGGAGGTGCAGGCTTGTAGCGGAGGAGATAATTGGAAGTAAATGGTATGAAGAGGAGAGAAAGAAAGAAAAAAAGGAAGAAGGTAGAGAGGAAATAAAAGAAGAAAAAAAAAGAGGAAACCTTTTTATTTGTAAGGGCGGACTTGCCCCGTGACGGTTCCGGTGGGCGCGTGTTGGGAGTGCGATTGGACTTCTATCTCTCTATCTCTCTAACGATTATTGTATTAAATAGAAAGATGTATAATTTTTGTAACAGTCGTATTTTTTTTTTTTCTTTACGATTATTTTTCTTAGACGGCGTATACCGCAATGGAATCGTCAGACTTAAAATTTTTGTTACGGTGATTGTCGTATTCGTAGTTTAAAACCCGATTCTTGCGTAGCCTTTTTTTAGTTTACGTGATTGTAGCCAATTTTTGGGTCTTGTCCGCCGGAGCGAGTCCGGTGGTAGACAGCAGACACGATGATCGGATCGTCAGACTTTGAATTTTTGTTACGGTGATGATAGCCTTTTTTTTATTTTGTCTTGTCCGCCGGCAGAGTCGGGTGGTGGACGGGGGATACGACGATCGAATTGTCAGACTTAAAATTTTTGTTACGGTGATTGTCGTATTCGTAGTTTAAAACCCGATTCTTGAGTAGCCTTTTTTTAGTTTACGTGATTGTAGCCAATTTTTGGGTCTTGTCCGCCGGAGCGAGTCCGGTGGTAGACAGCAGAAAGCAGACACGACGATCGGATCGTCAGACTTGAAATTTTTGTTACGGTGATTGTCGTATCCGCGGTTTAACACCCGAGTCGCCCAGTAGACAAGACTAAAAAAGGCTACCATCGAACCGTCGACCTTGAAATTTTTGTTTCCGTCATCGTAGCCTTTTTCTTTATTTTTTTTTTTGTCTTGTCCGCCGGCCGAGTCGGGTCTTATAGCGGCAAGTCGATGGGACACGGGGCGGCGTTTTTCTTTGCGTTTTCTTATTTCCACCCGAAGACGGTCAAAACTTCCCAACTCCCGGCGGAGGATCTCCCTCGGTGGCCTAAACGCTTACCCCGGATGCGGATCTCGCAGAGTGTGCCGAATGATCGCTCCTGCCGAGAAGACCCCTCTTTGGGCTAAATGTTCGGCCCGACGGAGGTGGGTGGAAATCGCTACACCGGAAGCCCCTTTGACGGAGGTTACGAAACGGCCACGACTCTGCGAGCGCTACCGCGGTAGATGGCGTTTGTCGCTCTCTTCCCTGGATGCCAGGCCCACAGAAAGGGCTGTAAATCGATGCTCCTCACCCCGGAGCACGGTGTACGTGGAAGTTCAAGCCCAGCTGCGGATCGAAAAGAATGGCCCAGAGTAGAAAGCGATTGCCGCCCCTTTCCTCGGTGAGTGCTGCCCTACCCGCAGCCTACCCGCAAGAAGCCAGGGTGGAAAGCGCTTGCGGCTCCCTTCTCCAGTAGCGCTGGCTAGGGGAGGACGGCTGTAAATCGCTGGTCCTCGGTTCGGAGATATAAATCAGTGCTTTTAACTCCGGAGCTGTAAATCACTGCTCCTCACTCCGGAGCGATAAATCTCTGCTCCGTATCGATAAATCACTGCTCCTCGCTCCGGAGCTATAAATCACTGCTCCTCCCTCCGGAGCGATAGATCGCTGCTCCTAGCTCCATAGCGATAAATCACTGCTCTTCCCTCTGTAGCGATAAATCACTGCTCCTCGCTCCGGAGCGATAAATCGCTGCTCCTCGCTCCGGAGCGATAAATCGCTGCTCCTCGCTCCGGAGCGATAAATCGCTGCTCCTCCCTCCGGAGCGATAAATCACTGCTCCTCACTCAGGAGCGATAAATCACTGCTCCTCACTCAGGAGCGATAAATCACTGCTCCTCGCTCCGGAGCTATAAATCACTGCTCCTCGCTCCGGAGCGATAAATCACTGCTCCTCGCTCCGGAGCTATAAATCACTGCTCCTCCCTGCGGAGCGATAGATCGCTGCTCCTCGCTCCGTAGCGATAAATCACTGCTCCTCCCTCCGGAGCGATAAATCACTGCTCCTCCCTCCGGAGCGATAAATCACTGCTCCTCCCTCCGGAGCGATAAATCACTGCTCCTCCCTCCGTAGCGATGAATCACTGCTCCTCGCTCCGGAGCTATAAATCACTGCTCGTCGCTCTGGAACGATAAATCGCTGCTCCTCGCTCCGGAGCTATAAATCACTGCTCCTCGCTCCGGAGCGATAAATCACTGCTCCTCGCTCTGGAGCTATAAATCACTACTCCTCACTCTGGAGCGATAAGCCACTGCTCCTCGCTCTGTAGCCATAAATCACTGCTCCTCGCTCAGGAGCCATGGAGGGTTAAGTGCCAGCCCTTCTTGGTGGCTAATAAGCATGGAATTTAGGAAGAGAACTCCTGCTCCTGCTTCTCCGCTTACAGGAAAGAGAGCGGCGGATGCCTCCATCTTGCGGACGCTTCACCGGAGCTCCTCGCCGCTATGGAAGTCAGGTTTCTCTGGCTTATTGTGAAGGAGCGGCCCGTGCCAGAGCAGATCTGCCGCTTCCAGGGACCTTCTCTTGGGAAGAGGCATCTGGAGACGCGAGCTTATGATTGTATTTTCTGTAGTTAACCCCTTAAAAACCAGGCCTATTTTCATTTTTACATTTTTTATTTTTCCTCCTCATGTTCCAAAAGTCATAACTTTTTTTTATTTTTCCATTAACACACCTATATGTGGGCTTATTTTTGGCGGGACAAGATGAATTTTTTGATGCCACCGTTTAATTTACCATGTCTTCTATTAGAAAACGGGAAAAAAATATTCTTGTGGCAAAACTGGAAAAAAAAAGGTTTTTTTAGGTTTTGACATCACAGCGTTCTCTATACACTAAAAATCACGAGCTATTTTTATTCTGCTCCTCAATACGAATGTGACGATACCAAAATTGAACATTTATTTTTTATATATTTTTTTTTTACTACTTTAAAAAATATATAATAATTTTTTATCACTATTATGACAGCATGTAATAATAATGTAATAATTAATATTAATGTAATAATAACTAATATAATGATTAAGATTAATAATGCATATATTATTATATGCATTATGATTAGAGATGAGCGAGCACTAAAATGCTCGGGTGCTCGTTATTCGAGTCAAACTTTTCCCGATGCTCGGGTGCTCGTTTCGAATAACGAACCCCATTGAAGTCAATGGGAGACTCAAGCATTTTTGCGGGGGACCAAGGCTCTGCCTAGGGAAGGCTGGGTGAAAACCTGGAAACCTCAGAAAATGATGGAAACACCACGGAAATGGACAGGAAACAGCAGGGGCAGCATGCATGGATGCCTCTGAGGCTGCCTAATCCCACCATTACCCCAAATTCTCAGGCAACAGCCTGGTGGTTACCCTCATGGCAATTGTGCTCACCCAGACCAAGAAAGGCGAGGCAAATACCCATCACATGTTAGGGAAGCACCAAAATAGGTGCAACGAAGGTCCATCACCGCCTGCAGGTGACACCACTGCTCATGCTGGCACTGCAGCTGACATCAAGTTTAGTATCTGTTCTTATCAGTTGCTGTGGCTGTTGGTGGTAAAGTGGTGAGCATAGCTGCTTCCCGTCATCGCAGGAGGCAATTAAAAAATCAGTACAATATCTAATACGTCCCCTACCTGGGTAAATTGTTTGGAGAGAGGGCCTGTAGGTGGGGGGGAAGGAGGTTTCGCTGGAAGAGCCAGAGGAGTGCCCCCTGGGCTAGCATGTGTGTTGGTGACAACAGCCAGAATGGATTTGTAAAAACTGTTGCATCAACCGGTATGGTATCGATTCTTCTCAGTTTAATACCGTATACGTCCCCTATCTTGGGACCCTATATTTAATGGATTTTTCAAACACGGAAAACGGAAAAAGAGCTTGCTCTGGCCAGGGGAGTGTCTTTCCCACTACAGCTAAGGGGACGTGTCCATGCTCTGCCTATCACAGGTCAGGAGGCAATTAAAAGAAGAAAAACAAAAAACATCAGTACAATATCTAATACGTCCCCTATCCGGGTAAATAGTATGGAGAGAGGGCCTGTAGGTGGGGGGAAGGAGGTTTCGCTGGAAGAGCCAGAGGAGTGCCCCCTGGGCTAGCGTGTGTGGTGGTGATAACAGCCGGATGTATTTAGAATGACGACGCAGGACCCCAACTTAAAAATTTAGCATCAACCGGTACAGTCGTAAATTATGAGATTGATCAAGTGTGGTATGTATACTACTCAGTTTAAAACCGTATATGGCAGCTATCCGGAAAAATGGTCTGGAGAGAGAGAAAGATAGGACAAAGACGTAAATTGTTTGGAGAGAGGGCTTGTAGGTGGGGGGGCAGGCTGGGGGAAGGAGATTGAGCTGGAAGAGCCAGAGGAGTGCCCCCTGGGCTAGCGTGTGTGGTGGTGACAACAGCCGGATGGAGTTAGAATGACGACACAGGACCCCAACTTAAAAATTTTGCATCAACCGGTACAGTCGTAAATTATGAGATTGATCAAGTGTGGCATGACTTTTTAGATGGAGATTGCATGTGGTCACGTACTCACTGGAACCCCATAGTCACCCCTTCTCTGATGTGCTAGCCCAGAACATTCTCTGCCCCAATTCGCAAGACCTTTTGCTGTTTCCGTGTGCTGACAGTGTGGATTTACCAGTGTTGTCTGAGGAGGTGGTGGACAATGGCGAGACACAGGTGTCGGGGGGTGAGGTAGTTGTATGGGAAGCAAGTTACAGTGGGGACTCCTTGGGGGACTTTCTCATGATGGGACAGATTCAACTTGGGTGGATCAGGCACAGGAACAGATGCATTTTTTGGGGGGTTTACTTAACTTTTATTTAGCAAAAATAACCACAGAGATTTTTTTTTTTACATATTTTATTTAACTTTTTCATT
>ONZH01000495.1:0-11523 GCA_900303285.1 Rhinella marina
CGAAAAAAAAACGCGATATAAACGCGTGTGTCCGGTAATGAGTAAATAAGTGTCTTGGCGTTACAAATAAGATAAAGTATGAGGTTTTATTTGAATCCATTTGATGTCCGCTGATATTATGTGTATATACACACTTTTTATATATATTTTTCTGTTGTATATATAAGCAATGAAGGAATGGGGAGTCCGATCCCGGTTTTGTGGCATTTTCAGGAGTGGATAAAAGGAAGGTGGAATGGGGGGATTGATATGGCTACTGAGGAAGGTACAAGAAGTACCGAAACGCGTCTAGCGTCAACATAATCAATCCACCCCTGATTGCCACATGAAAAGGGGGAATCAAGCGATTATACCTATATTCGAGCAATATATGTAGGTATTCCAATGGACCATCAGGAACCCTAATTAAGCTGGAGCTATTCATTGCAGTAAAGACAACCAGCCGGACTGACTTTCTGGTAGACAACAACAGAACACCGTGTACCGCGAGACTTGGACAGCGTGTTTTGAGACGCCGGCGGCATCACGGAACGGAGTGAAGGGGAAGGGTGAGTGCACAACCTATGTACCCCGATAAAGTAATTTGACATTTCCAAAACAACTAAGCAATCTACCAGTAAGCAAAGTTACCGGACGTTGTTTTACTTGCTGAGTGGAGGAATGAGCAGATGGTGGAAGGATCCGCATTTATGTAATGGAGTTGTCTAATTAATGACATCGAAGTAATAATATTATCTCAGCATTAAGAAGGAAGGTCGGAAAGACTGTTGCAAATTTTTGTGGACTAACATCATTACAGTTATTTGTGGAGGTGAAATAACACCAAGAAGTGTATGGGAGTACAGTGTTCATTTTAGGACATGGTCAGATATCAGTGTCAAGTATCAAAATAATGCCAGTGTGATACCTGACCCTGACACCTGACCCTGACACCTGACCATGACACCTGACCCTGACACCTGACCCTGACACCTAACCCTGACACCTGACACCTGACCCTGACACCTGACTCTGGACTTCAGGTGTCAGGGTCACTATGACTTTTAGCTTCATTGTACTTTACATATGCTGAATCACATAGATTAAGAAAATCACTTCTTAAAATGTCTGAACCTATAGCTCAGCAGTCACTATGACTTTTAGTCATTTTTCATTTTCATGTACTGAATGACATAGATGAAGAAATTCATTGCTTAATCTGGCTGAATTTATAGCTCAGCAGTTAGACACTTGTCTTCCATGTAGATTTCTGGCATTTGCGTCCCCTTTTGGTCTTTAAAAAATAAATTGGTATTTTATTGAGCCCTAGAAAAGAGGAAAATTCAAGTGATGTGTGACCCTTGACAACTGACTCGTCAGGCGTCAGGGGTCAGGGTCGCTATGACTTTTAGCTTCATTGTGCTTTTCATATACTGAATGACATAGATGAAGAAATTCAGCTTTTAATTTGGCTGAGTTTATAGCTCAGCAGTTAGACCCTTGCCTTCTATGTAGATTTTGGGGGTTTGAGTCCCCTTTTGGTCTTTAAAAAATAAATTGGTATTTTATTGAGCCCTAGAAAAGAGGCAAATTCAAGTGATGTGTGACCCTTGACAACTGACTCATCAGGCGTCAGGGGTCAGGGTCGCTATGAAATTCAAGTGATGTGTGACACTTGACAACTGACTCGTCAGGCGTCAGGGCTCAGGGTCGCTATGACTTTTAGCTTCATTGTGCTTTTCATATACTTAATGACATAGATGAAGAAATTCACTGCATAATCTAGCTGAATTTATAGCTCAGCAGTTAGACACTTGCCTTCCATGTAGATTTCTGAGGTTTGAACCCCTTTTGGTCTTTAAAAAATAAATTGGTATTTTATTGAGCCCTAGAAAAGAGGCAAATTCAAGTGATGTGTGACCCTTGACAACTGACTCGTCAGGTGTCAGGGGTCAGGGTCGCTATGAAATTCAAGGGATGTGTGACCCTTGACAACTGACTCGTCAGGCGTCAGGGCTCAGGGTCGCTATGAAATTCAAGTGATGTGTGACCCTTGACAACTGACTCGTCAGGCGTCAGGGCTCAGGGTCGCTATGACTTTTAGCTTCATTGTGCTTTTCATATACTGAATGACATAGATGAAGAAATTCATTGCTTAATCTAGCTGAATTTATAGCTCAGCAGTTAGACACTTGCCTTCCATGTAGATTTCTGGGGTTTGAATCCCTTTTGGTCTTTAAAAAATAAATTGGTATTTTATTGAGCCCTAGAAAAGAGGCAAATTCAAGTGATGTGTGACCCTTGACAACTGACTCGTCAGGTGTCAGGGGTCAGGGTCGCTATGAAATTCAAGTGATGTGTGACCCTTGACAACTGACTCGTCAGGGGTCAGGGTCACTATGACTTTTAGCTTCATTGTGCTTTTCATATACTGAATGACATACATGAAGAAAATCACTTCTTCATCTGTCTGAACCTATAGCTCAGCGGTTAGACACGTGCCTCCCATGTAGACTTCTGGGGTTCAAATCCCTTTTGGTCTTTTAAAAAAAAAAGTTATTTTATTGAGCCCTAAAAAAGAGGCAAATTCAAAGAGATGACAAATAGTACTACTGTAAGTAGTCCTTAATTTTATTAAACCCAAAAATAAGCAGCAAAGATATAACCACTAGGGGTCTCACTACTCCACTGTGTTTAGGCATGGTCCTGCTCTCCCAGCAAAACAAGCAAGAATAAGTGTGGGAGTGGTCTGAAGTAACTGATGCTCTAGGAGACTTGGCAGTTTGCTTCTTCACAGATCTGCAAAACAAGGTATCTTACTGTGAGTGTGCTCTCCCTCTGCTAACTGACATGGCTTATACATTGATTCACCTCTCTCATGTGTGTATGCAGTTCCATAGTAGCAAGAATCACTATTTTTCTGTGAGTTTTGAAAACTGTCTAGTCATGCTGTTTTTACAGTATAGCTTTCTTTAATTTGTTGTGCAGTTGCAATAATAGACATTTCAGGCATGATTTAAACCCCTCTTTTACCAGTTTGGAGATACAACATGCCTATCTACTGTCTCTTTTTAGACCAAAGTCCCTATATCACTTTTTGCAACATAAAAAAGTTGTCAGAGTTCAACTATGAGCCTCTGTATTCACTCATATAGCTTTTATAAGTGGAGCATCAGAGCTCCCCCTTGCATTTGACAGTACACGACAAGACGTTTTTCTTTACTACTGATAACATACTAATGAGTATGAGAGAGTACTAATGAGATAGTGACTGCTGAGCTATAGGTTCAGACAGATTAAGGAGTGATTTTCTTAATCTATGTGATTCAGCATATGTAAAGTACAATGAAGCTAAAAGTCATAGTGACCCTGACACCTGAAGTCCAGAGTCAGGTGTCAGGGTCAGGTGTCAGGGTCAGGTGTCAGGGTTAGGTGTCAGGGTCAGGTGTCAGGGTCAGGTGTCAGGTGTCAGGGTCAGGGTCAGGTGTCAGGGTCAGGTGTCAGGGTCAGGTGTCATGGTCACGTGTCAGGTATCACACTGGCTTTATTTTGATACTTGACACTGATATCTGACCATGTCCTAAAATGAACACTGTATGGGAGATATACAGAGGAAACTAACATATTATCTGCCCACTATATATGAAAAGTGATTCATTGAGTATTTTATTGATTTATATTGTGTTTTAGGAGCTATTTTATATTTTTATTGTATGTTTTTTATTGTATGTATTTTATTTTGAATAAAATTTGTTCCAGTATTAATCCAGTAAGGGTGAGTGCCTATCTATATTAGCATCTGTATAGCATTATGCGTACATGTATGGAATGTGTTAAAGGAGTTGTGTCAAGCTGTTAACTTATCTAGTATACACTGGATAGGGGATAATCATCCTACTGGTGGGTGTCTGACTGCTGGGAACCAATGATCATGAGAACAGGGGTCCCATTCACCGGAATGAATGAAGTGGCAGATCATGCATTACTGTCAAATCATTCATTCTCTATGTGACTACCAGAGATTGCAGAGATCTTTACTGTATGGGGATGTGTTAATAAATTGTCACAACCCCTTTAACTTCAGAATGTTCATTCCTGTCTGCTGTTTACTATGTCATGTTTCTCTTTTACAGATCAATAGACTTAGTGGAAGATTTATCAAACTGATATAAGGTAGAACTAGCTTAGTTGCCCATAGCAACCAATGAAATTCCACCTTTCATTTTTCATAGCTCCTTTTTAAAGTTAAAGGTGGAATCTGATTGCTATGGGCAACTAAACCAGTTCTACTTTACACCAGTAATAAAGCTCACCCTTGATCGTTATCGATTCTAGGAAAACATCACAAGTTCATATGTTTTCCCTTTGGGGTGAGGCTGCACTGGTCGGTATCCATTATTTCATATACTCTGCTTTTGACCTACGTAATGTATGGTTATAGTTTTTATGTCTGCTGTGTGAGGTCTTTTTCTATTTGCGCTTTGGTGACTGATATTGGCCTAATATATGTTCTTCAATATATACAGTAAGCACTTTGCACTTGATATCACTTTGAACTAAAAGGGCAGTTGCTCCTGCGGTTAGTACTAATATTTTCGCCCCAGTGACAGCTTTTGTGAGTCATATAGCTTAAATTATTTGGATAACCCTTATGTTGCACCCTTTTGGTCTTTGTGTATACCTTACTGCCATTTTATTGATTATGTGTTATTCTATAATGTATGTGTATCGTTCTTGCAAATGGATGCATTTTAAAGGCTTATAATATGTGTGAACAAGGCCTAATAGAGATGAGCGAAGTTCTGAAAATTTGATTCAGCTGCTTTGCCGATTTTTACAAAGAAATTCAATTTGTGAGAAACTACTTCATTGAACCACTCAGATGCCACATTCATTGCTGATCGGGGCATCTGAGGCTATAATTTAGGCCTTTCAGGGGTTAATCAGGGTAAAAAAAAATACTGACCTTATCCATTTGTTTATGTAGAGGCCATTACCATCAATTCGTTTGGCTTCGAGTTGCTCAGCACTAGCCATTAACACTGTAGAGGAATTTATTAAGATTGCCGTTTGTATTACCAGTCTTAATAAAATAGTATGCTGATGAATGATGCAAAAATGGTTAAGAGGTTTATACTTCCTAATAATTTTGGAGCATTTTTTTTAAATAAAATCCATGCCAGAAAGGAAATAGTGTAGATTTCTGGTGTAAGGCACACACATTGGTGAATGTGTTGGCTGGCAGAGGTATCATTGACGTCCAATCCTCTTCCATTCACGGTCAGCCAATTTTTAGTAAAATGGAGATTTAATTGGAAAAGAGAGAAATATCTGTGCTAAGATTCATTCCACCATTCTGTGATAAAACTTTGTTCTTAGACTATTAAAACTAGATAAGATTTTATTCTTCATTGAAGTCTATCGTCCATATATGTAATAAGTGATGGTTTAGACAGCAATATTAGATAAGTTTCTTCACATGGATTGTAACGTGTACAATATTATATGCTGCCTATGTTGAGGCAATTCTGCTGTATTACCTTTCAAAAAATCAATAAAAAGAATTAAAAAAGAAAAAGGAAAAGAGAGAAATATCTTAAATTAAGGCATATCCAAGGACAAATAATTTACCATTTTTCTACTCCAGAAGACTGGCAAAGAACTTTAATAAATTCTTCCTGTGCTTCTAATATAAACAGAATATAAAACTGCATTGAATAAAGACTGTATAGTCAACATACTGTAGAAATAATCCTTTTTGAGGAAACTGTTCACAAAATGGATGTGCTGCACATACAATAGCACGAGCAGCTAAGTCACAAATAGAGAACACATAACTTCAGGCTACATTAAAGTTTTAGACACTGTGTTCTCCAAGGAAGACGTACAACAATGCATGATAAAAAAAATAAAATAAATACAAGATGACCTAATAAACCAAAACGGAGAACATTGATTATTTTGCAAGATACTGTCACAGTAATACAGTATGTTATAACTATAATAAAGATGTCACGGCCAATATTATGTGACTTTAACAGTAGGCAGTGCAAAACAATTCTTGAAGGTTACGGGAATAATTCATAAATACTTTGTGAAGTGGAGGTCACTGTTACCAAAAGCATCTACCACAAACTTAAAAGAATACTGTAAACCAAACACACTTACTTTTATTTTTAGAATTTTCATTTTCAATGCCTATATAAATGACTTGGTCATGCTAAAGAATTTATCTCTAGCTAGCTAGTAACACAGTCATACAGTGCAGAACCTAAAGAGATATACTGTCTTATGCTGTCATCATATTGACACACAGTTAATTTATAGAGATGAGCGAGTAGTGAAATATTCGAAAGTTCGAAATTCGATTTGAATAGACCGCGAAATTCGACTATTCGACCGAATATCGAATCCCATTAAAGTCTATGGGAAAAAAATGCTCGCCACTTGGAAATCTCAATTCGACCACTTGGAGGTCACCAAGTCCACCCTGAAACCTCAGAAAAGGATGCCAACACTGCTGGAATGCAACTGGGACAGCAGGGGAAGCATGTCTGGGTGCATATAACGCGCCCAAGTCGCACTATTACGCCACTATCACAGCCTCTCAACAATACACTCCAAAGACAATGTAACCTCTCTGTAAAGTGAGACCATACAAGGAAACCTTCTTCCTCTACATTGCCATGGACCCCAAGCCAAACTAGACAAAAAAGAAGATAAAATTCTGCACCCCTTAAAATCACGTTGCCTATGACAACCACAGATGGCATAGGCAAAGGGGAAAGCAAATAGACCCACCCCTAATTGTCATTGTGTGTGTGTGTGTGAGATGTGGTCAGACATGTCTTCTTTAAAATGTAAAAACAACTCAAACACATGCAGAAGCCTTAAAATGCCCAAGTTGTTGGCGCTTGAGATGTCAGTGACCCGACCTGGCCCAGTGTCATGTCTAGCAGGTAAAGCAGTGGGGATGTTGAGGGATGCGTAGGACGCAAAAGGCAGGAAGAGGCCGTGGGCTGGCCAGAGGCTCATGGAGAAGGCAGGCTAGAGCCCGCAGGGCCGCATCTCTTCCCTATAACAGGCCCCACACAAAGCTCTCCCATCGAGGGCTCTTAGGTCCTTGTTGTGAAAATATTTTAATGAGTGCGCAAAGTTAGCTTGAGGTGAGCCCTCGAAAAATTATATGGAGGCCCAAGAGGTGAGCCCTCGAAAAATTATGTGGAGGCCCAAGAGGTGAGACCTCGATAAAATTATGTGGAGGCCCAAGAGGTGAGACCTCCAAAAACTTATTTGTGGACGGCCCAAGAGGTGAGACCTCTTAAAAATTATGTGGAGGCCCAAGAGTGAGACCTCTTAAAATTATGTGGAGGCCCAAGAGGTGAGACCTCTTAAAAATTATGTGGAGGCCCAAGAGGTGAGACCTCTTAAAAATTAATGTGGAGGCCCAAGAGGTGAGACCTCTTAAAATTATGTGGAGGCCCAAGAGGTGAGACCTCTTAAAAATTATGTGGAGGCCCAAGAGGTGAGACCTCTTAAAAATTATGTGAGGCCCAAGAGTGAGACCTCTTAAAATATGTGGAGGCCCAAGAGGTGAGACCTCTTAAAATTATGTGGCGGCCCAAGAGGTGAGACCTCTTAAAATTATGTGGAGGCCCAAGAGGTGAGACCTCTTAAAAATTAATGTGGAGGCCCAAGAGGTGAGACCTCTTAAAAATTATGTGGAGGCCCAAGAGGTGAGACTCTTAAAATTATGTGAGGCCCAAGAGGTGAGACCTCTTAAAAATTATGTGGAGGCCCAAGAGGTGAGACCTCTTAAAAATTATGTGGAGGCCCAGAGGTGAGACTCTTAAAAATTATGTGGAGCCCAGAGGTGAGACCTCTTAAAAATTATGTGGAGGCCCAAGAGGTGAGACCTCTTAAAAATTATGTGGAGGCCCAAGAGGTGAGACCTCTTAAAAATTATGGTGGAGGCCCAAGAGGTGAGACCTGTTAAAAATTATGTGGCGGCCCAAGAGGTGAGGACTCTCTTAAAAATTTGTGGAGGCCCAAGAGGTGAGACCTCTTAAAAATTATGTGGAGGCCCAAGAGGTGAGACCTCGATAAAATTATGTGGAGGCCCAAGAGGTGAGACCTCTTAAAAATTATGTGGAGGCCCAAGAGGTGAGACCTCTTAAAAATTATGTGGCGGCCCAAGAGGTGAGACCTCTTAAAAATTATGTGGAGGCCCAAGAGTGAGACCTCTTAAAAATTATGTGGAGGCCCAAGAGGTGAGACCTCTTAAAAATTATGTGGAGGCCCAAGAGGTGAGACCTCGATAAAATTATGTGGAGGCCCAAGAGGTGAGACCTCTTAAAATTATGTGGAGGCCCAAGAGGTGAGACCTCTTAAAAATTATGTGGAGGCCCAAGAGGTGAGACCTCTTAAAAATTATGTGGAGGCCCAAGAGGTGAGACCTCGATAAAATTATGTGGAGGCCCAAGAGGTGAGACCTCTTAAAAATTATGTGGAGGCCCAAGAGGTGAGACCTCTTAAAATTATGTGGCGGCCCAAGAGGTGAGACCTCTTAAAAATTTTGTGGAGGCCCAAGAGGTGAGACCTCTTAAAAATTATGTGGAGGCCCAAGAGGTGAGACCTCGATAAAATTATGTGGAGGCCCAAGAGGTGAGACCTCTTAAAAATTATGTGGAGGCCCAAGAGGTGAGACCTCTTAAAAATTATGTGGCGGCCCAAGAGGTGAGACCTCTTAAAATTATGTGGAGGCCCAAGAGGTGAGACCTCTTAAAATTATGTGGAGGCCAGAGGTGAGACCTCTTAAAATATGTGAGGCCAAGAGTGAGAACCTCTTAAAATTATGTGGAGGCCCAAGAGGTGAGACCTCTTAAAATTATGTGGAGGCCCAAAGAGGTGAGACCTCTTAAAAATTATGTGGAGGCCCAAGAGGTGAGACCTCGATAAAATTATGTGGTAGGCCCAAGAGGTGAGACCTCGATAAAATTATGTGGAGGCCCAAGAGGTGAGAACCTCTTAAAAATTATGTGGCGGCCCAAGAGTGAGACCTCTTAAAAATTTTGTGGGGCCCAAGAGGTGAGACCTCTTAAAAATTATTGTGGAGGCCAAGAGGTGAGACCTCGATAAAATTATGTGGAGGCCAA
This sequence comes from Rhinella marina, assembly GCA_900303285.1. Taxonomy (NCBI): domain Eukaryota; kingdom Metazoa; phylum Chordata; class Amphibia; order Anura; family Bufonidae; genus Rhinella; species Rhinella marina. Next base: position 9,135 of record ONZH01000495.1, read on the forward strand.
GAGGTGAGACCTCTTAAAAATTATGTGGGGCCCAAGAGGGTGAGACCCTCTTAAAATTATATGGAGGCCCAAGAGGTGAGACCTCTTAAAAATTATGTGGCGGCCCCAAGAGGTGAGACCTCTTAAAAATTTTGTAAAGGCCCAAGAGGTGAGCCATAAATATATAAATTTTTTTATTTACGGGAGCAAATTCTACGGCGGTTAAGGAGGAGGAGGAGGAGGTGGAGGAGGAAATGGCACTCATACAGATGGCACTTCACTTTTCTTGCTTTCCACTGTTGGAGAAGCAAAGTCCGGGTCAATCCACTTGCTGTTCATTTTGATTAGCGTCAGCCTGTCGGCACTGTCGGTTGACAGGCGCTGCGCTTATCGGTTATAATGCCCCCGGCTGCGCTGAACACCCTTTCTGATAGCACGCTGGCGGCAGGGCAGGCAAGCACCTCCAAGGCGTACAGGGACAGTTCCAGCCACGTGTCCAACTTGGAGACCCAGTAAGTGTAGGACGCCGAGGGATCGGGGAGGACAGGGGTACGGTCTGCCAGGTACTCCCGCAACATCCGCCGATACTTGTCCCTCCTGCTGATAGCGGGCCCCGCAGTGATGGAAGTTGCACGAGGGGGTGCCATGAACGTGTCCCACACCTTGGAGAGTGTTCCCCTGGTGGCTGTGGGCCTGATCGATGTTGAGGGACTCTGGGAGACCCTCTCCTCTCTGCCGCCAGCGATGGTGGGTGGGAAAATCTCCATCATGTTCTGCACGAGTTCCCTCTGGTATTCCAGCAATCGATTCGTCCTCTCCTCTACCGGAATAAAAGAGGAGACGTTATCTTTATACCGGGGGTCCAGGATTGCGAAGACCCAGTACAGTTTTGTTCTCCACTATCCGGACAACACGTGTGTCCCGGGAAAAGCAGCCCAGCATGAAGTCAGCCATGTGTGCCAGACTCTGAATAGGCATGACCTCACTGCCCCCCACCAGAAGGATCACTTGCCATTTCCTCCTCTTCCTCTTCCGCCTCCTCTCCGCCCCATCCGCGCTGAACCAATGGGACGCACACAGCCTAACTGCTACCCTCGCCGCCAGCATCCTCCTCCTCTTCCACAGCCACCTCCACGTCGTCCTCCTCCTCCTCATCCTCCTCCTCCTCTGCAACTGCCACCGTGAAGTAGACAAAAGTGTGGTCTGACTGTGTAGCTCCGTTGCGTCTCCTCCTACCCCCGTCTCCTCTGCGATGAGTGATTCTTTAAGGACGCATAGGAGCGGGATGGTTACGCTCACTATAGCGTCCTCGCTGCTGACCTTCTTGGTGGACTCCTCAAAGATATGCAGTACATCGGCATATGTCTGCCATCCATGGCCACTCGTGGTTGGCAAACTGAGGGAGCTGAGTTGGAGGCACGCGTGGATTCATAATCTGGTACTCCATCAATGCTCTCTGCTGCTCACACACCCTGGCCAACATGGAATAGGTGGAATTCCAGCGAGTCGGCAGGTCGCACAACAGCCGATGTTCAGGCAAATGGAGGCGTTGCTGGAGTTTTTTTAAGCTAGCAGCAGCTACAGTTGACTTCCAAAAGTGAGCGCACAAGCGCCGAACTTTCACCAGTAGCTCTGCCAGGTTGGGGTAAGTCCTTTAGAAATTTTTGGACTACAGATTAAAACGTGGGCCAGGCATGGTACGTGATTGAGTTCGGCAAGCTCCAGAGCCACCCACCAGGTTACGGCCGTTATCGCACACGACCATGCTGGTCCTAGCTGCAGCGGCGACAGCCACATCTCCGTCTGCTGCAATATGGCGTCCCTCACCTCTGGGGCGCTGTGCTTCCTGTCGCCCAAGCTGATGAGCTTAAGCACCGCCTGCTGATGTCTCCCCGCGCCAGTGGCTGCAACGCTTCCAGCTAGCGGCTGAGGGCGATGTTAAGGCAGAGGAGGAGGAGGAGGAGGAGGAGGAGGGGGGTTTATCAGAACCCATGCTGGCAATCTTGGGTGGGGGTGGTAGGTAGGCCGTCTCTGTTTGCGACCCCGTCCCCGCTTCCACTACATTCACCCAGTGTGCCGTCAAAGAGATGTATCGTCCCTGGCCGCAAGTGCTTGTCCACGAGTCGGTGGGTCAAGTGGACCTTTGCGCTGACTGCGTACCTCAGGGCCCGCCTGATGTTACGCGACACGTGCTGGTGCAGGGCGGGGACGGCACTCCGGGAAAAGTAGTAGTGGCTGGGGACGGAATAGCGAGGTGCGGCAGCCGCCATCAGGTCGCGGAAGGCCTGCGTCTCCACAAGCCTAAACGGCAACATCTCCAGGGCCAGCAGTTTGGAGATGTGGCAGTTTAAGGCTTGGGCTTGGGGGTGACTCGAGGCGTACTTCCGCCTGCGGTTGAACGCCTGCGAGA
>ONZH01000496.1:0-40447 GCA_900303285.1 Rhinella marina
CAACTCCTCCTCTTCAGCCCATACATGCTCAAGAGTTAAGAAGGACTGAGCATTGGTACCCTCTTCTGTCTCGCCAACATTATCCTCCTCTTCCTCCTCATCCCCCTCCTCCAGTACGCGCTGAGAAACAGACCGGAGGGTGCTCTGGCTATCAAGCGACGTATCTTCTTCCCCCATCTCCTGTGACAAGCGCAAAGCTTCTGACTTCATGCTGAGCAGTGAGTTTTTCAACAGGCAAAGCAGCCGCATGGTGAGGCTGATAATGGCGGCATCGCCGCTGACCATCTGTGTTGACTCCTCAAAGTTGCTCAACACCTGACAGATATCAGACATCCGCGTCCACTCCTCATTGTAGACTTGAGGAAGCTGACTGACCTGACTACCAGTTCTGGTGGAAGTTGACACCTGGCAGTCTACAATCACTCTGTGCTGCTGGTAGACTCTGGATAACATGTTTAATGTCAAATTCCATCTCGTGGGCAAGTTGCGCAACAGTCGGTGAGCTGGCAGTTGTAGGCGCTGCTGCGCTGCCCTGAGAGTGGCAGCATCTGTGGTTGACTTGCGGAAATGCGCACAGATGCGGCGCACCTTGGACAGTGTGAAGGATCGTGGAGGTGAAGGGGTGGTTGTAGAGTGGGAGGCGCTCGTGCCGGGTCCTGGGCGGGGGGGTTGACTCGCCGAGCCATCATGTGACACGGGGGAAGGGGCAGTAGTGTGACCGCAGGAGGTGAACGGCCTTGGTTCCGCTGAGTCGGGTGTTTAGCACTCATATGCCTGCGCATGCTGGTAGTGGTTAGGCTGGTAGTGGTGGCTCCCCTGATGATCCTGGTGTGGCACAGGTTGCACACCACAGTCCGTCGGTCATCCTCACTTTCTTTAAAAAACCTCCAGACTTGCGAACATCTAGGCCTCGGCACAGAAGCTTGACTCTGTGAAACAGTTGCTGATCTACCTGTTCTGGCCCTGCTTCTCCCTCTGGCCACCCCACTGCCTCTTCCAACCTATTCTGGTGCTGCACTTGCCTCCCCCTCAGAAGCACTGTCTTGAGTTGGATTACCAACCCAGCTTGGGTCAGTCACCTCATCATCCACCAGCTCTTCCTCAGATTCCTCACTCTGCTCCCCCCTTGGACTTACTGCCCTGACAACAACGTCACTGTCTGACAACCTTGTCTCATCATCATCATCATCATCCGACACCTCTTTACGCACTACTTGCACTAAGTCCACATTCTCATCACCCACAGACTGTGAAAGTTCTAAATTTTGGGCATCGGGACAGAGCAACTGCTCAGGTTGCTGTTGAGCAGTGGTTTGTGTCTCTGGGTAGGGTCCTGAAAAGAGTTCCTGTGAGTATGCCTGATCTGAATCCATACTTTCCGTGGGGGGGGGCAGGCTGGGGGGAAGGAGGTTGAGCTGGAGGAGACAGAGGTCTACTCCCTTGGCTAGCATGGGTGGACTGCGTGGAAGACTGGGTGGTGGATAAATTACTGGACGCATTGTCCGCTATCCACATCATCACCTGTTCGCACTGTTGTGTTTTCAATAGTGGTGTACCACGTGAACCAGTAAGTTGCGAGATGAAGCTAGGGAGCGAAACCCTGCGGCGTTTCATTGCTCCCTCATCAACATGTACTGTGTCACCCTGCCCAGGACTACGGCCTCTGCCCCCTACACTACTTGAACGCCCACGCCAACGCCCTCGTTCTCGACCCTTAGCCCTTGGATTCAACATTTTGTATGTTCACTGCACTGTATGATATATAACTGAGAGAAAAAAACGTAGTCTTTAGACGGCGGCTATTGTACCGCAAACCACTCAATTTTTCACTGCAATTTATGATATATAACTGAGAGAAAAAAACGTATATTTTCTACACTCCGGCTAGTGTGCAGCACACGACAGAATTTTGCACTGCACTGTATAATGTATAACTGAGAGGAAAAACGTATATTTTCTACACTCCGGCTAGTGTGCAGCACACGACAGAATTTTGCACTGCACTGTATAATGTATAACTGAGAGGAAAAACGTATATTTTCTACACTCCGGCTAGTGTGCAGCACACAACAGAATTTTTCACTGCATTGTAGTATATATGACTGAGAGGAAAAAGGTAGTCTTTAGACGGCGGCTATTGCACCGCAAACCATTCAATTTTTCACTGCACTGTAGGATATATAACTGAGAGGAAAAACGTATATTTTCTACACTCTGGCTAGTGTGCAGCACATGACAGAATTTTGCACTGCACTGTATAATGTATAACAGGGAGGAAAAACGTATATTTTCTACACTCCGGCTAGTGTGCAGCACACGACAGAATTTTGCACTGCACTGTATAATGTATAACTGAGAGGAAAAACGTATATTTTCTACACTCCGGCTAGTGTGCAGCACACGACAGAATTTTTCACTGCACTGTATAATGTATAACTGAGAGGAAAAACGTATATTTTCTACACTCCGGCTAGTGTGCAGCACACGACAGAATTTTGCACTGCACTGTATAATGTATAACTGAGAGGAAAAATGTATATTTTCTACACTCCGGTTAGTGTGCAGCACACGACACGATTTCGCACTGCACTGTAGTATATATGACTGAGAGGAAAAACGTAGTCTTTAGACGGCAGCTATTGCACCGCAAACCACTCAATTTTTTACTGCACTGTAGTATATATGACTGAGAGGAAAAACGTAGTCTTTAGACGGCGGCTATTGCACCACAAACCACTCAATTTTTCACTGCACTGTAGGATATATAAAAAAATGTATTCCCTAGACTGACGCTACTGTACAGCACACTACATAATTGTTCACTGGACTGTAGTGTATAGAAATGAGAGAAAAACGTATTCCCTAGAATGACGCTACTGTACAGTACACTACATAATTGTTCACTGGACTGTAGTGTATAGAAATGACAGAAAAACGTATTCCCTAGACTGACGCTACTGTACAGCACACTACATAATTGTTCACTGGACTGTAGTGTATAGAAATGACAGAAAAACGTATTCCCTAGACTGACGCTACTGTACAGTACACTACATAATTGTTCACTGGACTGTAGTGTATAGAAATGAAAGAAAAACGTATTCCCTAGACTGACGCTACTGTACAGTACACTAAATAATTGTTCACTGGACTATAGTGTATAGAAATGACAGAAAAACGTATTCCCTAGACTGCACTACAGATCTCAGCAAGCCAAGGTACAGCAGCAGCAAAAATGAGTACTTTGGGCAATTAATTTTGGGTCTGTGTGGACCAAGTGCTGTCCCTTCTGCCACCAGTCACTGTGTACAGTGTGCAGCCAAGATGGCGGTAGCTGCACTACAAGTCCCAGCCGGCAGCCTGGAGGAGACCAAAAAAAAAAGGTGCTTGTAGCCCTTAGAAGGGCTGTTGGGTTCTTTGTGAGTGATTCCTGCCTAACCAACGTTAATTCAGGCCCTAACACTCTCCCTGACAGACAGCAGCTCTATCCCTAATCTCATGCAGACGGCGTATGACGCGAGCAGTGCGGGACCAGATTCTTATATTCCCAGGTCATCTGACAGACAGCAGCTCTATCCCTAATCTCATGCAGACGGCGTATGACGCGAGCAGTGCGGGACCAGATTCTTATATTCCCAGGTCATCTGATCTGGCCAGCCAATCCCTGCTATCGACTTGTAGGGGCCCCACGTGATGCTAGGAGGTACCAAAGACTCTGCTGCATGTTGATTGGTTGAAAAAAGGGGCCTAACATGCAGGAAGAGGAAGTGGCCATTTCCTCGAGGATCGCGATATGCTCGTCCGAGTAGTGAGCATATGCGAATACCCTAATGCTCGAACGAGCATCAAGCTCGGATGAGCATGTTCGCTCATCTCTAGTTATAAATAATGATAGTACTAAGTATAGAAAATACATTTAAATAAAATAAAAATAGTGTAAGCATACTGTATATGAAATAAAAGATATGCTGATAAAACCGCATATCATAAAATAGCCATAAGAATAATAAATTGTACATACGCATAATCTCCAGACGATTAATATTACCATTGTGTTGTAGGGTACGATCTCTAGAGAGGCCCTGAGGTCAATGTCCTTTAAAAAGCCTATACTTTTGCCCACCTAATAACTCAGACCCTTTCGAGCTATACCTGGGCCTACAGAGGTTCATCGGAAAGCTCACATTGAATAGACATTTATAAATACAAGGCAGGAAACGGGGCCCCTCCAGATGCCCTGACACTTCCCAAGGGATCTGGAACAACACCTGTGAAAATTACCAACCTAAAATTAAAGCACTGTCCACCTTTTACCTGGTTGAGAACCAGGGACACCTCCTGAAAACATTTAATGAAGTTGGGGCTTATGATTTTTATAGGTTACCCCAGAAGACAACTAAGGGCATCCTTGGAAAGGAAGAATACCAAGTCTTCAAGAAATTACAGGAAACAGCCTACCTAGTGTTTAGACCGGCTGACAAAGGAGGTGGAATTTTCATCCAGGACTTAGTGGCCTCACATTCGTAATCATCAAATATCCTGGATGATACTAAATATTACCAACTTGTCACCAACAATCCCTTCCTGCCAGTTCCCAAGAAACTATCCGCTCTGGTGGACGAAGCCCTGCTGATACATTTTATTGACATTGCTGGTGATTCCATACTTCCATAACCTCCCATAACAGTGTATATAGATGTAAATAACCCCCCCCCCCCCCCCGGTCGCCAGTACCAACTCGATCACTAGCAATCTGTCACAGTATCTTGACCATACACTAAGACAGTATGTACATAATCTCCCCAATTATCTCCCTGACTCAAGCCAACTTATTTGGGACCTACAGCAGACTACATAGGAAGAGGGTTTTCTGTTAGCATCCATGGATATTATCGCACTTTATGCCAACATCAATCATACTCTGAGGGTCCAGTGAGTCGGGGGAATACTTAAAGGGGTTCTCCGGGAATTAAGAAAATGAAAACACCTAAATATTACTTTATTATAAATATATTCTCAATTACCTTTCATTAGTTATAATGGCTCATTTTGTCTATGTAACTGTAACCTTGCCGCACTCTGCTCACTTCTGCACGGAGTAGGGTTCCCACCCCCGTATATGCACAACAAAAAGACTCCGGCTTGTTCGTGAAGATTAGATAAGTATTTATTTGAAGATATTGCGGCACAACATATGTAACGTTTCGGCCATACTGGCCTTCTTCAGACTAATGCCGCAGAGGTAACAGGAGAGATGGAAAGCAGTGCTGGATGGAGGCGCAGCGTTCCTCTGCTACTGAAGAATAGCGCACTAGCATGCTCATTTTGTCTAGGGAGCAATCATTAGGAGAAATAAAATGGCCGCCGTCCTATTAGTACACACAAAACCTGTCTTAATCACACAGAACAAGTCACTTCTGAACTCTGAGCCAAAGAGCTGCCTCATCCTCCTCTCCAACCTGTCAGGGATAATGATCCTGAATACAGCTGATAAGATAATCAGCTGAATTTCTGTAGAAATGGAGTTCATGAGGAGGCATGAAGTACAGAGAGGATGGACAGGACAGACTGATAATGTGGGGCTGTGGTAATGGGGACTGCATACAAAAGCTTCTGCTTATCAGCCACATCCCCACCTCCTCTCTGTACTTCATGTCTCCTCATGAACTCCCCTCTGACCAAGATTTGCCTGAAGATCATATTAACCCCCTAATTGTTTTCCCAGAGTGAAGCTGCAGCAGTGGGAAAAGTAGCTAACTGGAGGGGGGAGGGCTGCTTTAGATGCTGCTACCTCCTGATTGGTAGCAGCTAAAACGTGCACTGGTCTTGTTTGAAAGCAGACATTCAAAGCTTTCAGACAATATCAAAATGACAGCAATGTGTTCAGGACAGAGAAAGATGTCACTGATAGAAATCGGGATGCTGTGAATGCAGCTGAAAATGAAAGTAAAAATAGGTTTTACTCGCAATTATTCCCGATTTGATTTCTAACAGTGATTACTCCTCTGTTTCTTGGACTTTAGCTGTCATTGGTCTTGTATTAAAGCCTGGACTGTCAGCTTTCAGACAAGACCAGTTGTTGCATGTTTTAGCTGCTACCATTGAGGGGTGGGTGGTGAGACAGAAAATGTGCATTTGTTTTCATCCTGTAGTACCCATTTTCTCCTGACTGTCAAGATGGCACTAGAGTCAAAGGTTGTGAGAATTGACGTGTTTATCGATAGCGGGGCAGGGGTGAACCTGATCGATGCTCAGTTTGTCCGTATGCATGGATTATCTCCGAGTGCATTAGAGAAGAAGATTTCTGTGTTTGCTATTGATTCTGCACCTCTATCTCAGAAGTGTTTGTCTCAGGTGCATGATATCAGATTAAGAGTGGGTGAATTTCATCAGGAATTTATTTCGTGTTTTGTGTTGGAAGGTCTTCCTGCTCCTTTGGTTCTGGGTTTACCGTGGTTAAGTAAACACAATCCAACCATCGATTGGCATACTAGACAGATTCTGGATTGGAGTGATTATTGCGTTGACAATTGCCTTAATATATCTTTTTCTGCTTTAACCACTGTAAGGCAGTGACAGGATGCGTCTATGAGGGAAGGTACATTCCACCTAGAATGTTATTGGAGACTTTTTAAAAGTGTCTATGTTTCAGGTGTGTATTAGGACGTGCCACTAAGGTACACAGCTTTGGTGGAGTAGGAGTGGAGTAGAACCCGGAGACTATGGCTGACTGAGCCAAAGAGAACCTTAAATAAAGGTAATAACAGGACTTTTGGTGTCACTGCCTTTGTTGCCTATGGACTGAGTGTGACCGATCCCTGACATATGGTGGAGGATGCGGGCATAAGGCAAACACCATAATCGTATGTCCTGGATCCAACCAGCAAAGTTTAAGCCAGAGGACTCCGCTAACATGGATGAACTAGTGAAGCAGCTGGTCCTGGCGAACGCTGAACAGCGAGCCGCTACTGCCCAGCTCACAACACAGGTGGCGCAACAGCAGCAAACAAATCAGTTGCTGTTACAGCAGATCACGGCTTTGCGGGAAACCCCACCACTTGCGAGTCGGCAGCAACCGTCGGCCCAGGATAAGGTCCGTACAGCACTGCAAAAGATGAGTCTGGAGGACGACGTGGAGGCCTTCCTCACCATCTTTGAACGGACTTCAGAGCGGGAAAGGCTGTCATCAGAACACTGGACCGCAGTGGTGGCCCCTTTCCTGGTAGGGGAGGCCCAGAAAGTGTACCAGGACCTGAGCCAGGAGGATGTCCAGGACTATGCAAAGCTAAAAGGTGAGATCATCGCTTGGCTGGGGGTAAATGTATATGTGCGGGCTCAGCGGGTGCAACAATGGACCTACAATGAAACTCAGCCCCCCTGACCTGTTGCATCTGGTCAAAAAATGGCTTCGGCCTGACACTTTAAGTCCAACCCAAATGGTCGAGAGGGTGGTCATCGATTGGTTGGTGCGCACCTTGCCAGTAGCGGCCCAGTGCTGGGTGGGACAGGGAGACCCCTCCAACCTGGACCAGGTAGTGGGACTCCTGGAAAGATACGTGGCCACCCAGGAGTTGGTGAAAAGCTGTACCTGTCCACGGGAGTCACGACAAGCTTCGACATCCCGGAAAGGGCCCCGACTTTCTTCAGGGACTGACCCAAGCCCACCGTTGACAAAACGCGACCCTGGGCCTTGTGCGAACCCTATGATCCGTTGCTGGCACTGTCACAGTCGGGGACATTTTGCTCGGGATTGTCCCTTATATACGGAGACCATGGACTGTGGGTACGCCCAGCGGTCCTCTTGTTTTGCCCAGCCAGTGTGTGTCGCTGGGTCCCCGGCTGCTACAGAGGCCCCGCCTCTTTGCCCAGTGACAGTCAACTGGTATCGGGTCGATGCACTACTGGACACTGGAAGCCTGGTAACTCTGGTGCAGGAGTCCCTAGTTGCTGAGACACCCCTCGGTAGCCGGAGGGTTGCTATAAACTGCATCCATGGGGATATCCGGGAGTATCCGACGGCGAAAGTGACCCTGGCTACGCCGTGCTGAGAGATACGGCATGAAGTCACCATGGCGAGTTATATCCCATACGATGTGATACTAGGAAGAGACTTCCCCCTGTTTAATTCTCTGTGGGCGCGAAAAGCATGGACTGTAGGGGAGCAAGCCTCTCCAGAGCCTGAATCAGAGGACCCCTATTCTGGTATACCGGCGGTAGGGGTGACCAACACAGGGTCAGAGTGTAACCCCGACAGTTTTCCCCTAGAGGTACTAGCCGGTGAAGTTGCTGAAACCACTACTGTTCCTGAACTTGAGGTGTCCAGGGTTGCTTTTGGGACAGGCCAACATCAGGATCCCACTCTGACACATGTCTGGGGTCAGGTAACTGTAGTAAATGGGGTACCTCAGAGTCCTGGGGCTAAAACGCAGTTTCCTAATTTTTCAGTCAATCAGGAGATGCTCTACCGTGTTGATAAAATTTGTGGCGAAGTAGTTGAGCAGCTCATAGTTCCCCAACCCTTCCGCCAGGCGGTATTAAAAATGGCGCATTCCCATGTTCTAGGGGGCCATCTTGGTGTCAAGATGACGCAGGACCATATACTAGACCGGTTTTATTGGCCAGGATTGTATAGAGCCGTACAGGTATTTTGTGAATCCTGCCCTGAATGTCAACTAACCACACCCACAGCGAATTACCAAAGTCCGTTGGTACCGCTTCCGGTTATAGAGGTACCATCCGAACGGGTCGCTATGGATCTGGTGGGGCCCGTAGTAAAATCTGCCCATGGCCACCAGCATATTTTGGTAGTAGTCGATTATGCGACCCGGTATCCCGAGGCCATCCCGCTGCGGCACACTTCGGCCAAACTGATTGCCAAAGAATTGTTTGCCATGTTTTGCCGCATCGGGTTGCCTAAAGAAATCCTTACAGATCAAGGTACTCCATTTATGTCCAAGGTGACGAGGGAGCTGTGCAAGTTGCTCAGGATTAAGCAGCTGCGCACCTCAGTGTACCGCCCCCAGACAGACAGCATTGTCGAAAGGTTTAATAAAACCTTAAAGTCAATGCTTAAGAGGCTGGTGTCAACGGATGGGAAGGACTGGGATATGTTGCTGCCATACCTCATGTTCGCCATCAGAGAGGTACCACAGGCTTCAACGGGGTTTTCCCCGTTCGAGCTGTTGTATGGCAGACATCCCAGGGGCCTTCTGGACATCGCCAAGGAAACCTGGGAACAGGAGCCTACACCTTATAGGAGTGTCATAGAGCACGTTGCAGCTATGCAGGATAGGATAGCCACTGTAATTCCGAAGAGCATTTGGTAGAAGCTCAGGCTGCACAAAGCCAGACCTACAATAAGAAAGCCACTGTAAGAACTTTCTCCCCAGGTGACAGAGTCCTAGTGCTCGTGCCAACGGCTAAAAAGTAAGTTCTTAGCCAAATGGCAAGGGCCGTATGAGGTGCGAGAAAAGATAGGAGAAGTAAACAATAAAATATACCAGCCTGGGCGGAGAAAGTCCGAGCAAGTATTTCATGTAAACCTACTAAAGGCCTGGAAAGACCGTGAGTCGTGGGCAACGGGAAGCTCTGGTGGTATCTAGCTCAAATGCCGTCAGGCGAAGGGGTCAATATCGGCAGGCGAAGGGGTTAAAATAGCGGAGACGCCGTCCAAACAGCAAAAACTAGAGGTACGTCAGTTAGTGCAACAGAATGCCAAAGTTTTTTCAGAAAGACCAGGCTGGACGTCGATAATTCAACATGACATTGTCACCGGGCCGCAGGTACGGGTGCGAGTCAAACCATACCGGGTGCCTGAGGCCCAGAGACAGGCCATTGATGACGAGGTCAAAATGATGCTCCGTCTGGGGTATTATCGAGGAGTCTAATAGTGAGTGGGCCAGTCCGATTGTATTAATTCCAAAGCCCGATGGGTCGTTGCGTTTTTGCAACGACTTTCGTAAACTTAATGAGGTGTCAAAATTTGACCTACAGTATATCCCATGCCCCACGTGGATGAGCTGATTGAAAGGCTGGGCCAGGCCCAGTATTTCACGACGCTGGATCTCACTAAGGGCTACTGGCAGGTACCCCTGACTGAATCAGCGAAGGAGAAAACAGCCTTTGTCACCCCGGAGGGGCTGTACCACTATGTCGTGCTGCCTTTTGGGCTTCATGGGGCCCCAGCCACGTTTCAGAGGCTCATGGACATAGTGCTAAAACCCCATCGGAAATATGCCTTGGCCTACTTGGATGACATCATCATCCATAGTGGTGACTGGCAGACACACTTATCACATGTATGGACTGTAGTAGACTCCCTTCGCAAGGCCGGTCTGACAGCTAACCCGAAAAAGTGTGCAGTAGGACTTGAGGAGGCCCGTTATCTGGGGTACGTGATTGGCCACGGGGTCATCAAACCTCAGATAAACAAAGTCCAGGCCATTCAAAGGCGTTCCTAGGCCTAATAGGGTATTATAGGCGGTTTATACCCAATTCTGCCGGGAAAGCAGCCGCCCTGACCGACTTGTTAAAGGGAAAGAAGTCAGTTAGGGTTAATTGGAATCCCCAAGCCGAAGAAGCATTCCAGACCCTGAAAAGGACTTTGTGTGAACAGCCTGTCGTATCCAACCCCAACTTTAAGGACATGTTCATTGTTCAAACGGACACGTCTGAGGTTGGCCTAGGAGCGGTGCTGTCACAAGAGGTGAACGGTGAAGAACACCCAGTCACCTACTTAAGCAGAAAGCTCACTCCAGCAGAAAAGAACTATAGTGTGGTTGAGAAGGAGTGCTTGGCCATTAAGTGGGCCCTAGAGTCGCTGCGGTACTGCGGAATCTGCTGTGACGACATTTCCGCTTGGTGACGGATCATTCCCCACTGGTATGGATGAGGAATGCCAAAGAAAGGAACACTCGGGTTACCCGGTGGTTTCTTTACTTGCAAAATTTCAATTTTTCAGTAGAACACCGGGCCAGAAGATTGCAAGCGAATGAGGATGCCCTGTCACGAGCATTCTGTTATGGAGCAAGTGTTCACCCCCACAGGTTTGAACAAAGAGGGGGGCTGTAAGGGGTATGTAAGGCAGCGACAGGATGAGTCTATGAGGGAAGGTACATTCCACCTAGAATGTTGTTGGAGACTTTTTAAAAGTGTCTATGTTTCAGGTGTGTGTTAGGACATGCCACCAAGGTACACAGCTTTGGTGGAGTAGAACCAGGAAACCGACGGTGTCCACTAACTAGTGGGTCGACGCCATTGTTCAGTAAAGGCTGGAAACAGCCATCTGGGCCTGGTTTTACTAGAGATTAGCACAGAGAGGGTGGGAGCTAATCTCCCATGATCCACTACAGGTTTCTGTTATGTTCCATGTCCGCAGTTCCTATTTAAACTTGCAGCAGAGTGCAGGGTGTGTCTGAGTTGAAGATAGGCACTAGTGTGAGCAAACACTGCCAGAACTGCAGACCCTTTTTGTGTGACCCGGCTGCGTCCCAGAGACTATGGCTGACTGAGCCAAAGAGAACCTTAAATAAAGGTAATAACAGGACTTTTGGTGTCACTCCTTTGTTGCCTATGGATTGAGTGTGAACGATCCCTGACACCACTAAGACATTACCCTCTTTTATATCTGATTTGGCTGATGTATTTTCTGAAGGTGGATGTCAGGATTTACCCCCAGATCAAGAATACAATTGTCCTATCAATCTTATTCCCAGAGCTAAATTGCCCAAATCTAGGCTGTATAACCTTTCTGGACCTGAGAGAACGGCCATGATGGAATATATTGCTAAGAGTTTGGCTAAGGGACATATAAGACCTTCCAAATCTTCAGTGGCAGCAGGGTTGTTCTTTGTAAAGAAAAAGGATGGAACAGTTAGGCCATGTCTGGATTTCCATGAACTCAATCGGATTACTGTCCATGATCCTTACCCCCTTTCTTTGATTCCTGGTTTGTTTAACCAGATTGTTGATGCCAAGGTGTTTTCCAAGTTGGACTTGAGGGGGGCATATAATCTGGTCAGGATCAAGGAAAGGGAGACGGAAGACGGATTTTAACACTCCTGAGGGCCACTTTGAGAACCTGGTCATGCCTTTTGGGTTGATCAATGCTCCTGCTGTCTTCCAGCATTTTGTTAATGACATTTTTCATCACCTTGTGGGGAGGTTTGTAGTCGTGTATTTGGATGACATACTAATCTATTCTCCAGATATGGTGACACATCAGGATCACGTTAGACAGGTGTTGCAGATCTTAAGAGATAACAAATTGTATGCAAAATTAGAGAAATGTGTTTTTGCTGTACAAGAGGTGCAATTCTTAGGATACCTGCTGTCATCTTCAGGTTTTTGTATGGATCCAGAGAAAGTCTGTGCTGTTTTGGACTGGGATCGACCTGAAAATTTGAAGGCTCATATGCGGTTTTTGGGTTTCACTAACTATTACCGAAAATTTATTAAGAACTATTCGACAATAGTTAAACCCTTAACTGACATGACTAAGAAAGGGACGGATGTCTCAGTGTGGCCTTCTCCGCTGTGAAGGAGTGCTTCTCTTCTGCCCCTATATTGGTGCAGCCAGATGTGTCTCAACCTTTCATTGTGGAGGTTAACGCATCCGAGGTAGGGGTAGGAGCAGTTTTGTCAAAGGGTCCGTCACCAGGTAAATGGCGCCCATGTGCCTTTTTCTCGAAAAAACTCTCTGCTGCGGAGAGAAATTACGATGTGGGTAACAGAGAGTTACTGGCCATTAAGTTGGCTTTTGAGGAATGGCGTCATTGGTTGGAAGGGGCGATTCACCCAATCACGGTATTCACTCATCACAAAAATCTGGCTTACCTGGAGTCGGCTAAACGACTTAACCCGAGGCAGGCCAGATGGTCTTTGTTCTTCACCAGATTCAATTTCATTGTCACGTATCGTCCTGGGATTAAGAATGTCAAGGCGGATGCCTTGTCAAGTAGTTTTTCCGGAGGTGGTGATTTTAAAGATCTGAGTCCTATTTTGTCTGAAGGGGTGGTGATATCCGCTCTTTACCCTGATCTTGAGGCTAAGGTTTAGAGGCCCAAGGAGATGCACCGGAGTCTTGCCCCCCTGGGAAATTGTTTGTTCCATCTGAATTGCGTTATAAGGTGTTTGAGAAACATCACTGTACAGTGTTTGCAGGACACCCTGGGAGTAAATCCACTGTCATCTCTCGTAGATTTTGGTGGCCAGGCCTGCGTAAGTGTGTTGAGGACTATGTGTCGGCTTGTAGTGTCTGTGCACGCGCTAAGGTGACACATACTCGACCTTCTGGACCCCTACTTCCATTGTCCATCCCGTCCAGACCATGGACTCACTTGTCTATGGACTTTATCACTGACCTGCCTAATTCGTCTGGAAAGACTGTTATTCTGGTGGTAGTTGGCCACTTTAGTAAGATGGCGCACTTTATTGCTTTACCTGGCCTACCTAATGCTAAAACACTTGCACAAGTGTTTGTTGACAATATTGTGAGACTCCATGGCATTCCCACTGACGTGGTCTCAGATCGTGGGACTCAATTCGTATCCAGATTCTGGAGGGCGTTCTGTACTCGTCTGGGGGTACAACTGTCCTTATCTTCGGCTTTTTATCCTCAGTCGAACGGACAGACGGAGCGTACTAATCAGAGTCTGGAGACTTACTTGAGATGTTTTGTCTCTGAGAATCAGGAGGAGTGGTCCTCGTTTTTGTCTCTGGCGGAGTTTGCCATAAACAGTCGTAAACAGGAGTCCACTGGCAAGTCACCATTTCTTGGGGCATATGGGTTTCACCCGCAGTTTGGCACATTTTCTGGTTCAGATACTTCTGGTATCCCTGAGGAAGAACGTTTTTCGTCATCATTGTCATCGATATGGTGGAAAATTCAAAATAACGTAATAAATATAGGCAACAAGTACAAATGTGTGGCTGACAGGAAACGTATGAGTGGTCCGGACGTAAGAGTGGGTGATTCTGTGTGGCTGTCCACAAGAAACATTAAGTTAAAAATGTTCCATCTTAGAAGTTGGCCTCAAGATTTATTGGTCCATATAAGATTACTGCTATCATTAATCCTGAAGCATTTCGTCTTGAACTTCCTCAGGCCCTGAAAATTCATAGTGTGTTTCACAGATCTTTGTTGAAGAGATATATTGAACCATTGGAGCCATCTCCCTTACCACCCGCGCCTGTCATGGTGGACTGCAATTTGGAATTCCAAATCGCCAAGATTATTGACTCTCGAGTTCTCCGTAGATCTCGTCAGTATCTTGTTCACTGGAAGAGTTATGGACCAGAGGAGAGGACGTGGGTATCTGCATTTGACGTAAATGCCAGTCGTTTGGTGAAAGCTTTTCACCGGTCTCATCAGGATAAAGTTTGTCCTGGGTGTCCGGAGGCCACCCATAGAAGGGGGGGTACTGTCAAGGACATTCCTACGACAGGTATAAGGAGGTCTGTCAGATTGGCAACCCATGAGTTAAACTGACAGGTTCTCCTTAGAATGTTTTGTTGTTGCTGACATTCACCTCACCCTCTCCCTTCTGGTGTAGGTATCTTTGTAATTATCTTTGTCTATTTAGTGTTGGTTCTTTAACCATGCTGTGCGATTTATATTTTCTGTGGTGTCTGTGGTGGTTTGGTGTGCGTTTCACTGTGGAGATCCCATTGCTGCCACAATCTTCAGGAAAGCTAAGTGTCTTCCTTCCCTTTTCGTTTATTTGAGTATATCTTCCCAGTGTTTGGGCCTGAGGGGAGACTACTGTTTGTCCAGGTTGGTGGAGGAACGGTTTGTCTCATTACTGTCACTGGCTTCAGGGTCCTTCAGGGACAGTTAGGTTCCCAGCGTATGAATTTACCTACCTTCTAGGCCTGATTATACTGTTAGAAGGGCAGGACTGGAGTCAGGGTTTTTATAGGAGGTGACCATCTGCCTTTACTCGTCCAGGTCTAATCCCATTTCCTTTCCCCATCGCTCTTCCTCCTGCGCTTGGTGTGGGATATTCCCCCTCACACCAGAGCATGACAGTTATCCTACAAGTTGATCCAGAGGAAGGCAAAAAAACCCTGTGAGGTAGAAGCCAATTTTCCCCACTTTAGGGGCAAAAATTCCTTCCCGACTCCAATCAGGCAATCAGAATAACTCCCTGGATCAACGACCCATCTCTAGTAGCTATAACCTGTAATATTGTTATACTCCAGAAATACATCCAGTACGCCTATAAATAGGCTAAGGCATTGGACCAGTCTGATATCCTTAAACCCAAAGAGCGCCAAGAAAGTGATTCAGGGAATACTTTTAAACTCAACTTCGTCACCTCCTACTCCACATCCCATCAGGAGGTTAAGCAAATAATCTGCATGCAGCATATGTCTTAGGGGGAGTAAAACTGGGAGAGTCACTTGTAGAGAAGGATCTGGATGTATCAGATCAGAGACTAAATAACAGCATGCAATGCCAGTCAGCTGCCTCTAAGGCCAACAGAATTTTGTCTTGTATTAAAAGAGGTATGGACTCGCGGGACAGGGATGTAATATTGCCACTATACAAAGCGTTGTTGCAGCCTCAACTGGAATACACAGTTCAGTTCTGGGCACCAGTCCATGAAAAGGATGCCCTGGAGTTTAAAAAAAGTACAGAGGAGAGCAACTAAACTCATAAAGCTCTTAGTTATGAGCAAACATTAAATGAACTGAATCTAAGGGGGGACCATACTAAAAATATCAAGGGAAGCTATTCTCTGTTAAACCCCCTGAAAAAACAAGAGGCCACTCCTTACGACTAAAGAAAAAAAGATTCCGTCATAAGAGGCAACAAGCATTCTTTACAGTAAGATCTGTGAATCTTTGGAATAGCCTGCCACATGAGCTGGTCACAGCAAATACAGTAGATGGCTTCAAAAAAGGTTTAGATTACTTTCCATTACGCCCCATGACAGCACCTATGAGAGATCCTCCCCCTTCCGGACAGGAAACAGGAACTTCCCAGATCTTTTAAAAGAGTCCTCTATACGCCAATCCTCAGTTCTTTCCTGTTTCCTGTCCATAGGACGGGTTGGATCTTTCCCAGATGGATTGTGAGGCTGCAGGGTCCTTATGGTTTTAAGAGATACCTTGTTGAGGATTCCTGGTGGCATAAGTCTCCTCTAGGAGCCGCTGCAAAGTCCGGCTGTCCCTCTTTTTCCATGGGGTGATTCCTGGGGGCCCCCGGATCTCTATCTGCAGCTGGGCAGTGTTCCGGAGGAGGGGACATGTGGTTCCCTTCAGCGCGCTGAATGGCGCGTCTGTGCAGATACTGGGCCGGCGCGGAGCTATGCGCGCAGGGCGCACAGGAAGTGACCTGTGCGTTCCATGCTGGTACAGGAGAGGAGGGGCCAGAAACATGGAGGCGAGTGCAGCCTGTAAAGCGGGACGCCAAAGATGGAGGGAAGTCTTTCAGGACATGGCAGGAGCTGCACCACAGTTTTTTCAGTAATACCACAGCGGCAGCAGCTATACTACTCCGACAGCGGCTGCACCACAGTAACAGCAGAAGCACTTCAGCGGCAGCAAGAAGCACCATAGTGACGGCGGCTGCACCACAGCAACAACAGCAGCTTCACCAGACAGCGACAGCAGAGTGGCTGCAACTTCAGTGAGGTTTGCACCAGGGGCAGTGGTTGTCGGCAGAGATATTATAAGGACGCAGGTGATGAATTGATAGCGTCTTCATCTAGTGGGAGATATCGGATACCACAGAGCTGACACCTGCCTTCTTCCCTCCATATTCCCTTTGGCTACATTACAGTATGCAGGAAGAAGGTGATATTCAACAGCGCAATGAAAAACAGGAGCAGCATTCAGAACCAGCTACGGTACTCCTGGGGGTAAGAGGGGTTGTACACCACTTAGTCTTCCTTTGGGGAGACTAATTTTTTCTTTCTTTGATCTAATTATCTGGGGCCTATGTGTTTATGCAGGTTAAAGAGGGATCCATCCTATCCAAAATCCTGTTGCCAACCTTGTCTGGATAAAGTTGTAGCCAAAGAATCTCCTTCCCTGCTCCAGAACATTCAAAATCTGGTCAGGATGGAGGTTCGTTCCTCGGTGGAGCATATGAAAAAATCTCGTTCCGGTTTTTCTAGACAGAGGTTGGATACTGATAGTTCGGACTCAGAGTCCGAAGAGAAGGGGTTGATTGAGGATTCGGACTCTTCTGCGGAAGATTTGACAGGTAGACCCCTGTTTAAAGTAGAAGACACCGACCTTTTATTGAAAGCGGTTAGGTCTACTATGGAGATTGAGGATGAGAAGGAAAGTTGGTCTAAGCAGGACTCTGTTTGAAAGCTTAAGACCTAGAAAGATGAGAGTTTTCCCAGTCCAGAACAGCATAAAGTACTTGATAAAAAGAGAGTGGAACAAACCAGATAGAAAATTATTTATCCCTAGGTCAGTTAAAAGGAAGTACCCCTTTAAAGAAGAAGACATAACTGTATGGGAAGTACCCAGGGTAGATGCGCCGGTAGCTAAGGTTAATAAAAGATCGGCTCTGCCTTTTGAGGATTTGGGCTCCCTTAAGGATCCTATGGATAAAAGGGCAGACACATACTTAAAGGGATTCTGTCAGCAGGATATTGGGTATAGAGATAATTACATCTCTATACCGGCCTTACTGCTGTGATTGTAAATATGTAAGTAATAGTAATTGTTATTAGGGCAGTAGTTTACATAAAAAAGCGTTTTTATTAACATGTGAAATACCTGGATAAGGAGCCCAAGGGGAGGTCCTGCGATCCGTTGGAGCCCGGGCACGCCGCAGATTTCAGAGCCCAGCACCGCCCTTCAGCTAATTATGCACGCCCCTTCAGTGCTGTCTTCTCCTCCGGCTGCGGCACAGACTCTTGTATGCACGGCGCATGCGTGAGATGCGCCGCAGCCGGGGGAGAAGACAGCGCTGAAGGGGCGTGCATAATTAGCTGGAGGGCGGTGCTGGGCTCCGAAATCTGCGGCGTGCCCGGGCTCCAACTGCTAGCAGGACCTCCCCTTGGGCTCCTTATCCAGGTATTTCACATGTTAATAAAAACGCTTTTTTATGTGAACTACTGCCCTAATAACATTACACTTACATATTTACAATCACAGCAGTAAGGCCGGTATAGAGATGTAATTATCTCTATACCCAATATCCTGCTGACAGACTCCCTTTAAGGAAAGACTGGGAAGCATCCACATCAGCTTTCAAACCCAATATCGCTTCCACTTCAGTAGCCAGGTCGCTAAAAGTCTGGTTAGAAGAGCTAGAGTCACATATAGCTAATAAGACGCCTAGGGAACAACTCTTAGAATGTATCCCAACCATGATGAAGACGGTAGATTTCATTTCAGACGCGTCTGCAGATGCTCTCAGATTATCTGCCCAGGCCGCTGCCTTATCTAGTTCTGCCAGGAGGTCCTTATGGTTGAAAAACTGGAAAGGGGCTGTGGCTTCCAAGTCAAAATTATGTGCTCTTCCTTGTCAGGGAAATTTTCTTATTTGGCCCAGCCCTAGATGAGATTTTAGTCAAAGCATCGGACAGGAAGAAAGGATTTCCTGCTCCTTCCTTTCCGAAACAAAGACAACCCTTTCATGCCAGAGAGAAGAAAGACCAGCAGAGATTTCGTAAAAAGAGCAGTGATTGGAGGAGAGAGAAATCTAAAGGATTCTTATTTAAATTCAAAGCTCAGCAATCCGGTAACAGTCAGCAATGACACCAGGTCCGAGGTGGGAGGTCGTCTTTCTTCCTTTTTTCCTGCATGGCGAAATATAACCTCAAGCGCCTGGGTAAAAAGTATAATAAAGGAAGGGTATCGGTTAGATTTCAAAGAACTCCCACCTCAGAGATTCAAAATAACCTCTTTAAATCAAGGTTCAAGACGACAGGAGGCGCTATTGCAAGAGATAGAGAATCTCATAGTCAAGTCAGTTTTGGTTCCGGTTCCAACTGGAGAAGAAGGGAAGGGGTTTTACTCGACGCTATTTCTGGTCCCCAAACCAAACGGGACATACCGTACCATCATAAATTTAAAAAACCTGAATCAGTACCTATCCTAACAAAAATTCCGGACGGAGTCAATTGCCTCAACAATTTAGCTTCTATTTCCAAACTGCGTGATGTCAATAGACATCAGGGATGCTTACTATCACGTTCCCATTCACCTGTCATCTCAACAGTTCCTTCGGGTAGCGATACGAAAAGGGGACTCTGTACTCCAGCTACAATTCAAAGCATTGCCCTTCGGAATCTTACAAGCACCCAGAGTATTTACACAGCTAATGGCGGAAGTAATGGCGCAAGTAAGGGTTTCAGATATCTTGATAATACCATACCTAGACGATCTGCTGATTGTGGGAAAATGTTAAGTTCCTTAACATCCCAGATTCAGGAAGTACTAAAAATATTAGGAGACTTGGGATGGGTGGTAAATCAGAAAAATCGAACTTAGCCCCATCTCATCGCTGCAAGTTCCTGGGGGTTCAGTTGGACTCACTGGTTCAAAAATCTTTCCTTCCGGAAGAGAAAGTTTTGTTAGTTCAGGACAGGATAAGAAAATTCTCAAAACTGACAATGTCCACAATCAGGGAAGCTATGTCAGTGCTGGGTCTCATGACATCCTGTATCCCAGCGGTGAAGTGGGCACAGTTCAGATCCAGGATACTATCAAAGTGGGACAAAAGTCAGGTCTCACTAGACCAAAAAATTGTGATTCCCAAATCTGTGAAGGACTCTCTGGTATGGTGGACCAGGAGGGAAAACCTTGTTCAGGGGGTGGAATGGTCAAAAAGCGATCCGTTTATTATAACGACGGACGCCAGCCCTCTTGGGTGGGGAGCCCACTCAGTTTCAGGGTTTTTCCAAGGTCAGTGGCCTCCCGATGTAGCCCAACAGTCACAAAACTTCAGGGAACTCAAAGCGATAATGTGTGCAATGGAGAAATATTTCCCTTCCCTAGAAGGCAGGCATGTAAGGGTCTTCTCCGACAGCGCAACAGCGGTTGCCTACATCAACAAAAAGGGAGGTACGAGATCTCCTCAATTACTAACCCTGTCGAGTCAAATATTCAGGGAAATAGAGAGGCATGTGTTATCCTTAACGGCAATTCATCTGAAGGGGTCAGACAACGCGTAAGCAGATTATTTAAGCAGACCCAAAGTGAGTCAGGGAGATTGGTGTCTCTGTCATGAAGTTTTCTAACAAATAGTCAGCCGTTGGGGGGCTCCTGTCATAGACCTTTGTGTCCAAGCTGAACAGGAAATGCTGAAAATACTTCTCCCTCAGTCGGGAGGATCAAGCTTCAGGGATAGATGCTCTGTCCCAGTCCTGGGGCAGGGGGTTGGTTTATGCCTTTCCCCCCTTCAGGATGCTGCCCAGGGTGATTCAGAAGATAAGGTCAGAACAAGCGATAGTGATCCTGATTGCCCCATTTTGGCCAAGGAGAGTTTGGTTCTCCTGGCTAAGAAAACTCTCTCTAGCAGACCCCTGGATTCTTCCAGAGAGGAAGGGCCTTTTGTTTCAGGGGCCGCTACTACATCCAGAGGTACATCGTCTACATTTAACTGCTTGGATATTGAGGGGAAGTTACTTAGATCCAGGGGATTATCAAATCAAGTGATTGAAACTCTCCTGGCTAGCAGGAAACAGATGACTTCTGATATTTACTTAAGGATATGGAAGACCTTCTTTCAGTTTGTCGGGTCAGATCTTGATCTTTCTACAGAGCCAGATATTTCTCGTATCCTGAATTTCTTGCAGGGGGGTCTTAATAAAAAATTAAGACCCAGAACTTTAAAAGGCCAGGTGTCGGCCCTTAGTGTCCTTTTCGACTGCAAGTTAGCTTCTCATCCTTTGATTAAGAGATTCATTACGGCAGCAGGTAGACTAAATCCTTCCCTTAAACCTAGGTCTGCCCCCTGGGATCTAAATTTGGTTCTATCAGCCCTAACACAGAATCCCTTCGAGCCAATCGATTCTGTTCCCGTAAGGATACTGTCCTATAAAACTGCTTTTTTAGTAGCCATCACGTCGGCTAGGCGTGGGGGAAATTGTGGCACTATCAGCTTTTCCTCCCTACACGGTAATATTAGATGACAGAGTTGTGTTTAAGCCGGATCCCGCCTTTCTCCCTAAGGTGGTATCCAATTTTCATAGATCTCAGGAAATTATTCTACCTTCCTTTTGCCAGAATCAGAAAAATGAAGGAGAGGTAAAGTTCCATTCCTTAGATGTAAGAAGGTGTGTTTGCGCTTATCTGGATGCTACTAGACAATGGAGGGAAGATCCCCATTTATTTGTGCAATTCCAGGGACCCAATAGAGGAAAAAAGGTACCTTGGCTAGGTGGATTATGAGAGCCATTAGCTGGTCCTACTCGTCTGCAGGAATTCAGGTACCCTCAGGTTTTTTGGCCCACTCTACTAGAGCAGTCGCCTCTTCTTGGGCAGAAAGGGGTTCTGCTTCTATTATTGAGATTTGCAGAGCTGCCACCTGGAGCTCACCGAGTACCAGTGTTTTTCGAACATTATAGATTGGATCTATCTTGCTCTCAGGACTTGGCCTTTGGCAGAAAAGTCTTGCAAGCAGTAGTCCCTCCCTGATTTATCATCTAGCCTAGTCTCTCACAGGTGCTGTCATGGGGCGTAATGGAAATACTATGATTACTCTTACCGGTAATCCTTTTTCCATGAGCCCATGACAGCACCTACGTTATTCCCTCCCTGTGTGTGTGTATGTGTATATATATATATATATATATATATATATACATATACATATATATTATAAAAAAATTAAAAGGTTTGCATATGAGATATAGTTTTTGTATATCATATAAGAGAGAATATATTCTGGTTCTTATTCATAATCACATGTATGCATAAATATGGGTGCTTATGAATGGTTCTATTTTGGTGTTTTTGTCACCATAGGAGATGCTATCCTGTGGTATATCTTCCATTTGTTTTGTTTGCTTGAACCATGTACATAATATATTAAGATTTATATAGATTTGAAAAATTGGCGGTCCTATGGATCTTTCCACGAACTGAGGATTGACGTATGGAGGACCCTTTTAAAAGATCTGGGAAGTTCCTGTTTCCTGTCCGGAAGGGGGAGGATCTCTCACAGGTGCTGTCATGGGCCCATGGAAAACGGATTACCGGTAACAGTAATCATAGTATTTTTAATTCAAAATAAAATTGAGGCTTATGACAATGTATCAGAGGCGTAGCTACCGGGGGGGGGCAGAGGGGGTGATGGCTCCGGGCCCAGTGACTCAGGGGGGGCCCAGCAAGGATGACTAACAGGCGAATACAAGTGAGCGCTTCCATTATGGAAGCGCTCACTTGTATTTAGGGACCCCCATCAGACCTCAGATTAGCCCACCCAGCCACATAAGATTAAAATAAAAAACCTTTCTCACCTGTCCCGCGCTGCGGCTGCCCTCTGGTCCGGCGCTCCGCTGTCTCCCTGGGTGGGCTGATCTGAGGTCTGATGGGGGCACAATACGCTGATCTGAGGTCTGATGGGGGCACAATATGCTGATCTGAGGTCTGATGGGGGCACAATATGCTGATCTGAGGTCTGATGGGGGCACAATATGCTGATCTGAGGTCTGATGGGGGCACAATACGCTGATCTGAGGTCTGATGGGGGCACAATACACTGATCTGAGGTCTGATGGGGCACAATACACTGATCTGAGGTCTGATGGGGGCACAATACGCTGATCTGAGGTCTGATGGGGGCACAATACACTGATCTGAGGTCTGATGGGGCACAATACGCTGATCTGAGGTCTGATGGGGGCACAATACGCTGATCTGAGGTCTGATGGGGGCACAATACGCTGATCTGAGGTCTGATGGGGGCACAGTAGGCTGATGTGAGGTCTGATGGGGCACAATACGCTGATGTGAGGTCTGATGGGGCACAGTAGGCTGATGTGAGGTCTGATGGGGGCACAATACGCTGATCTGAGGTCTGATGGGGGCACAATACACTGATCTGAGGTCTGATGGGGCACAATACGCTGATCTGAGGTCTGATGGGGGCACAATACACTGATCTGACGTCTGATGGGGGCACAGTAGGCTGATGTGAGGTCTGATGGGGCACAATACGCTGATCTGAGGTCTGATGGGGCACAGGAGACTGATGTGGGGTCTGATGGGGGCACAATACGCTGATCTGAGGTCTGATGGGGGCACAATACGCTGATCTGAGGTCTGATGGAGGCACAATACGCTGATCTGAGGTCTGATGGGGGCACAGTAGGGTGATGTGAGGACTGATGGGGGCACATTCTGCTGATCAGAGGTCTGATGGGGGTACAATACGCTGATCTGAGGTCTGATGGGGCACAGTAGGCTGATATGAGGTCTGATGGGGGCACATTCTGCTGATCTGAGGTCTGATGGGGGCACATTCTGCTGATCTGAGGTCTGATGGGGCACAATACGCTGATCTGAGGTCTGATTGGGGCACAGTAGGCTGATCTGAGGTCTGATGGGGGCACATTCTGCTGATCTGAGGTCTGATGGGGGTACAATACGCTGATCTGAGGTCTGATGGGGCACCATATGCTGATCTGAGGTCTGATGGGGCACAGTAGGCTGATGTGAGGTCTGATGGGGGCACATTCTGCTGATCTGAGGTCTGATGGGGGCACATTCTGCTGATCTGAGGTCTGATGGGGCACAATACGCTGATCTGAGGTCTGATTGGGGCACAGTAGGCTGATCTGAGGTCTGATGGGGGCACATTCTGCTGATCTGAGGTCTGATGGGGGTACAATCCGCTGATCTGAGGTCTGATGGGGCACCATATGCTGATCTGAGGTCTGATGGGGGCACATTCTGCTGATCTGAGGTCTGATGGGGGCACAATACGCTGATCTGAGGTCTGATGGGGCACAATACGCTGATCTGAGGTCTGATGGGGGCACAGTAGGCTGATGTGAGGTCTGATGGGGGCACATTCTGCTGATCTGAGGTCTGATGGGGGCACAGTAGGCTGATGTGAGGACTAATGGAGGCACATTCTGCTGATCTGAGGTCTGATGGGGGTACAATACGCTGATCTGAGGTCTGATGGGGGCACAGTAGGCTGATGTGAGGTCTGATGGGGGCACGTTCTGCTGATCTGAGGTCTGATGGGGCACAATATGCTGATCTGAGGTCTGATGGGGGCAGGGGACTGTTAGTTTAGTGATGTAAAAACTGGGGACAGGTTTCCTTTAACATAGGAGTCCTCTTGTTTTTTACTCCTATTAATCCTATATTTTACTGCATTATGTGGTAGAGTATTTAGACTAGGGTATGTAGAAAGTCTATTGTACTGTACTTAACAGCATACATGATCTAGCAGTTTATACAGTCATCTTTCTAATACAATATTATAACCACAACTAGTAGTATGTGCCTGTGAAGTTGGAAATGTGCGTTTGGGAAGCCACTAAGTGGGGGGGCCCACTCAAGTATGTTTCGCCCCCCCCCCCCCCCCCCCCCCCCCCCCCCGTGCTGAACCTCTAGCTACGCCTCTGCAATGTATAGAAATCTTGTTCTACACACCCTTTTCCTTTGGCCCAACCCCTTTTTAAAAGGAAGATGGACATTGATCCAGGGATCAGTATTGCAGTATTACAGGTTGGACTTGATGGACTTTTGTCTTTTTCCAACCTTAACAACTATGTAACTATGTATTCTCCAGAAACATTGGTCCATCCTTAAAAATGACCCCTTTTAACAAAAGGATCTCCTCAAGATGCTAATGTTCACTTACCATAGAGCCTCAATGATTAAAGGGGTTGTCCTAGTTATTTTTTTGTTCTTTGTATGTTTCTAACTAGTCAACTATAACAGCTTTGCCATGCACTTTGTGCTTCTACAGCTGCTGCTTTCTCAGATTTCACTGAGGGTCACATGACCTGTGATGTCAGCCTCTCTCCCTGCTCTGCTGATGTTTTGTGCACAAGCCTGAGGGATCAGATAAGAGTCTGTACATGAGACGTCACTGTGCTGGCCACGCCCCCTCCCCTGCACTGGCTGAGCTGCCGTCTGCTTTCTCACTGGATTCTTTCAGGAAAAACCTTAACCCCTTCAGCCAGCACAGATTCAGGGCTGAAGGCTTTACTGAGTAGCTGCAGACAGTGAGGAGACAAATGCTGGGCACAGGAGCTGACAAGCTGGAGAAGTTCTGCAGAGCATTGCACAAGAAAGGTAGGGGAAAGTTCCTGTGTGTACTGTATCAGCGGCGTCATTGCACAGTTGGGACTTGTAGTCCTACACATACAACATGCTGCTGAGTATCCTAGCAGGCAGACATGTTACTCAGGGCAGCACTTGTATTCACTCCCTTTGCAGAGCAGGGGGAGGGCAGAGATTGTTGTTACTTCAGGTAAACAAAGGGCCAGAAGAGAACCCGGGAAATGAGGAAATATATATTTTTTTCCTAAAACTTGCTTAACTTAGTTATATATTGCTGCCCATCAGATTTACAGTGCTATTTTACAGTGCTATATTTTTTTTTCATAACTCAGACAACCCCTTTAAGAATTTACTAGCACCCAGTCGTCTAAAACAGCATATATGTAAGAACAAAAACAGCTTGAATTTAAACCCTGGGAGATGTGGGGGCACTAGGTGCCAATGTTGCATTGCAACCAGACATAACAAGCCTTCCTTTCAATCCCATGCTAATAGAAATGGTTTCCCGGTGAAATATCATGCAGATCTGATTATGTTATCTACTTGGTGGCGTGTGTGTGGCCTAAATACGTAGGGCACACCACTCAGGCTCTACACTAATGAAACTAGTGCAGATACAATGTAAGAAGAAAATATGTGAAGCAGGGCCTCTCTAAACACTGTACCTGATGACACGATGGTAATATTAATTTTCTGAAGATTATTCCTATAGACCATGTACCTTCAGAAACATACAATAGGTTTGAGGTCTTAAGATTGGATCTACAAGCTTCAAACCACACATCCGTATAGGTTAAATTAGATTACCGAAATTATCCTGTAAACCTCTTCTTATCTAACCAGCATTGTAGCTACTGTAATACCTAGTACTATTTATTATCCATGGCTATTTTATGATATGCAGTTTTATCAGCATATCTTTTATTTCATTTATGCTTCCACTATTTTAAGTTCATTTAAATGTATTTTCTATGCTCAGTACTATGATTATTTATAACATTATTTTTACCTTGTTACCTTTTAAAGTACACTCCATAGACTGGGCTTTGCCACCCTCTAGTGGTTCTTTTAGCAAACTATCCTTCCTGTGAGTATTTTAATGGTTAGTTACTAAACTATTAATAAATTAGTAAACTTTTTAAAAAAAATGTTTGTGTACTTCTGCTAGATAATATTCTGTAACCTTGATGAAATTAACTTTTTCTGTATAACACTGTTTGTAACACAGTGTAGTCTGGACTGGGGGAAATACCTGTCGATCCCTTCCTTACTGCTAAAACAGCTAATTAACTGTGTAATCTTGTATAAATTACATTGATGTACTTACCTGAAGAAGGGGTCAGTCCGTAGAAAAACCATCAATAAGAGTCCATTCACACACCTGTATGAATGGTTCCGCAATTTTGCGGAACGGGTCCAGACCCATTCATTTTCAATGGGGCTGCAAAAGATGCGGACAGCACACAGTGTGCTGTCCGCATCCGCACTTCCATTCCGTGGCCCGGCAAAAAATAGAACACGTACTATTCTTGTCCGCAATCACAGACAAGATAAGGCATTTCTAAGTGCCGGCACAGGGCCGGTGTCCGTGTTGACATGCGGATGTGTTAACCCCTTCCCGACCGCCGCCGTACATGTACGGCGCCCGGGCGGTGCGGGGACATGACGGGTGGGCGGGCGTCATGGCCGGCAAGTCTCTGCTGTTTCTAACAGCAGAGACTTGCCGCATCTTACCTCCGTCTGCGGAGACTTCCAGGGCCTTCTGATGCCGTGATCACGGCATCAGGATGCGTCTGAACCCGGAAGCCCACGCTTCCGGGTGGTGTACAGACGCCCCGATTGGCCAATCGGGGTGTCTGTACACCATATGAAAACTGTAATCCTCGCTGGTGAGGATTACAGTTTTCAAACTGCAATTCTTATTCTGGCCACTAGATGGCAGGCCAGGATAAGAAATGAGCAATTCATGGTTTTAACTGCATCTAGTAAATCCATGATTGCTCATAAAGAAAAAAAACAAAACACAATAGATCAGATGATATTTGAGCTTTAAAATAATCACAGAAAAATTAAAAAAAAATGTTAAAAAATATATAAAAAATAAAAAAGATATAAAAGTTCAAATCACCCCCCTTTCCGTATAAGTAAAAAATAAATACCTAAATAACAATAAATATAGACATCATGGGTATCACCGTGACCGAAAACGCCCGTACTTTTAAAATATAAAAAAAAATTTCAATACGGCGAATTGTGTGGCGGAAAAAAGCGTCCAAATGGCGATTCGCAGTTTTTTGTCCCTTTTTTTTCTAAAAAAAATTAAATAAAAAGTGATCAAAAAGTCATACACACCCCAGAATGGTATCAATAAAAACTTCAGACCGCCCCGCAAAAAATGAGCCCCCATACAGCTCTGTACACATAAATACCAAAAAGTTATAAGGGTCAATATATGACAAGGAAAAAAAAAAAAAAAAAAAGGGCAACTTTCTAATTATTTTATCACCATCTAAACGCAGGAAAAACTATACATATTAGGTATTGCCGGATTCGTACTGACCAATAGAATGAAAGTAACGGATCAGTTTTAATGCACATCGAATGCTGTAAATAAGAAACCCGTAGAACTGTAGCGGAATAGCGTTTTCTTTGCAATTTCACCCGGTTTGGAATTTTTTTCCCGCTTCCCACTACACCGTATGCAATATTAAATGGTGGCGTTGGAAAGTACAACTTGTCCCGCAAACAACAAGCCCTCATACAGCTATGTGAACAGAAAAATAAAAGAGTTATGGCTGTTTGAAGGCAGGGAGCGCAAAACGAAAATGCAGAACCGAAAAAAGCTCCGGTCGTGAAAGGGTTAATGGACCCTAAAGCTGTATTGCCTTGATTGGAAAATAATTTGAATCCCTCCTTGCAGCGCCACTGAATTCTGCTTTTCTTACTTCTCATCCACTCTATTAACCAGAACCATGTTCTTGGCTGGGGGTCGAGCAGCAGCAATCACCAAATCTACTTTGATTATACTCAGGGGCGTACCTATAGGGGGTGCAGAGGTAGCAGTTGCTACTGGGCCCAGGAGCCTGAGGTGGCCCAAAGACCCTTGTGGTGCATAAGAAGATGCCAGTATTATAGAAAGTGCATGCTGGTCAAGTTACACCTCTGGCTGGAGGAAAGGGTTTAGGTCAAGAATTTGGCATGGGGGCAAGGGTACCATGTAAATTTTTGCCTCAGGCAGCAGGAAGGCTATGTGGAGGGGGGCCCAAAGCTGAACTCTTGCACCAGGGCCCATGAGCCTTTAGCTACGCCCCTGATTATATTACTTGCATCAATATATAGAAAGGGGGCAGTACTAATACATAAAATATAACTTTTATTCTTTATTATAATAAAAGGGAATGACTATTCCCCCACAAAACACCTCAAATAATAGTCCATGGACAAACTATGAATAAAAAGGCTGAGAAAGCGTTCTTACCAGGTTCTAGGCGTTTGAGCCCTCTCTGCCAAAGAAGGCAAATTCCAATGTGCACTGTAAGAATTTAAACCTTCATTAATGACATGTATCTCAGAGTAGGGAGCATTAGGAATAAGGGCCTGTACTGACCCTAAGTAATGGGCTAACACTGGCTCAGCCCAGAGATATGACCTGATGGTAGCCGTACTCCGGGGCTGAGCCAGGGCGACTGGTATATACGCCGCTCACAGGTGGTTCTGTATTTATTGCACTGTTGTTTGCGTTGCTTGTGGATGGTGCACTCATCTGTGACTTTATTTTGGGACTCTATCCCAGATATTTACATTGCCCTAGTCCCCTGATGATTCTTGGGCAATTGTATTTATTTTGGATGAAACGCGTTGGGACTATTGGGATTGAGATTTATTAGGGTCTCAAATCAGGGAAGCTTGGGCTTAGGAACGGGGACGGAGTACGGCTGCCATCAGGTCGTATCTCCGGGCTGAGCCAGTGTAGCCCATTACTTAGGGTCAGTACAGCCCCTTATTCCTAATGCTCCCTACTCTGAGATACATGTCATTAATGAAGGTTTAAATTCTTACAGTGCACATTGGAATTTGCCTTCTTTGGCAGAGAGGGCTCAAACGCCTAGAACCTGGTAAGAACGCTTTCTCAGCCTTTTTATTCATAGTTTGTCCATGGACTATTATTTGAGGTGTTTTGTGGGGGAATAGTCATTCCCTTTTATTATAATAAAGAATAAAAGTTATATTTTATGTATTAGTACTGCCCCCTTTCTATATATTGTTGTAATTCTGGCGGTTACTGAGGTTTAGAGTAATCATTTTCTCTGTCTCCTCACTCACGCACATTTGTATTTATCATATATTACTTGCATGCAGGGCTGCTGTGCACCTAGCACAACAGTACCAGATTAGAGACTACAAACCTCTGCACCCCAACCTATCATACTGTTCCTGCACAAGCAGCTCTCTACTTTCTTTCGACAAATGGCTGATAATTGCCATTAACAAGAGCTGAAGGAATTGTGGACGTCACCGTCATGTGATCAGTGTAGGATGTGGGGAGCTCAGCAGCAGAGAGAAGAGGTGGTAAAGGAGCTGTGATGACATCACCATCATGTGATCAGTGCAGGAGGTGGTGAAGTTCAGCAGTGTAGACAGGAAGAGGTGGTGAAAGGCGTGTGATGCTAGGACAGGCTGGGAGTTATAGTTCTCATACCTCCTCCTGCAACGTCCTCTGATATCACTTAATAGCCTGGACATGCTGAGAGTTGTTACTCTCCTCATTATCTTCTCCTTTAAAGTCCCCTGATATCACATAAGTCTGGATGTGTTGGGAGTTGTAGTCCTCTCCTCTTTTACCACTTCCCAGTAACGTCCTCCGTTATCACATAACAACCTGGACTTGCTGGAAGTTGTAGTCCTTCCTATTATACTTCCATCACTCTTGGAGGCAATGTTTGGAGCCTTAAAGGCTATGTACACCTTTGGAGGCAATTTTTGTTTATGATTGCACCTTACTCATTTTTTGCTAAAAATCATTTTCATTTGGCCTTTATTAAAAATATTGACCTGTTCTGTTACAAAGGGTTAACTGTTTTTCTAGCTGTGTGACTGGTACTTTCACTTTCACTTTGTGCCGGTCATCTAGCAACCCTTATCTCTAAACTACTAAGAGGTCATAAACACTTATTTAAGCGAAAATTCTTATCAGTAAGATAAGAGCTTTAATGGGTTTTTATAATGTGACAGAGCAGAGATAAGAAGTCCATCCGCTCACCATATGACGGAAAAGACAGAAAATCCACAGGTAGGCTGAGTTCACATCAGCGTTCAGCCTTTCCGTTCTCCTATTCCATTATAGGAGCAGGAGAACGGAAACGACTGATTTGGCACATAACTAAGCCGAACGGAGCCTACAGACCCCACAGACTATAATGGGGTCCGTTAGGTTCCCGTGCAGAGGAAGATTTTTGAAGCGGAGACAAAAGTAGTCCATGCAGGACTTTTGTCTCAGCTTCAAAAATCTTGCTCTGAAGGAAACCTAGTGGACCCCATTATAGTCTATGGAGTCTGTAGGCTCAATTCAGCTCAGTTATGTGCTGAATGCGTCCTTTCCGTTCTCCTGCTCCTATAACGGATGTTAACTCAGCGGTAGTTAGTAGAACATGTCAGCTCTGTACACAAAAAAAACATTCCATATTGTTAATAAAGACCAATTGAAAAAATAGATTTTAGCTCAAAATAAGTACAATATAATAATAATAATAATAATTAAAAAAATGAAAGTGTTGGAGGGCGTACTGCGCATGTGCAGCTGCCCTCCATTCATTTTCTATGAAGCCGCCGAAAATAGGCGTGTGCTGGCTTGGTGGTGGCCAGACTGGAGTCCTCCAGCGACCACCTTGCAGGGCTCCTATAAGACAATGGGGGCATATCTTAGCAATAGCCCCCATTGTCTGTGATGAGAAAACCCATTTAAATATCAAAAGCAGGTGCCAAGTTCAGTGAGTAAAGGTATGATTTACGTTGTAAATTTCTAGTGTAACCTAGGTGACTCTGTTTTATAGATTATAATTGCCAGTGAATGTGCAGAATATTTCCGTGTGGATTTCTGTGGATTTTCCTCCCAAACAGCACCCAAAACCACAATTCATAACAGTGTTTTCTTTTGTGCGTATTAGATGGCGTGTTGTTGCAGATCTCACCCTTCATTATAAAAGGGTGAAATCTGCAGTTAAAACCGCAAATATAATTGACATGCTATGTATTTCTAAATTCGCACAGCAGGTCAATTTCTGTACGGAAAACATCCACAAAGTGTACACGAGATTTGTTGACTCTTATACACTTTGCTGTGTTTTTTGCACGGGAATCTACAAGTCCGCAATGTGTGCAAAAGTGCCTATGGTTTCCTTTCTGTGTGTTGCATTGTTCCAGATGTGATGTCCTCTTTTTTGAGATTATGATAGTGACCACATTACTAACAGTACACACACATTAACCCCTTCTACTCCGGGCCAGTTTTCAGCTGCACAGGCCATTTTTTGCAAATCTGACTTGTCACTTTATGTAGTAATAACTTTGGAACACTTTTATTTATCCAAGCCATTCTGAGTTTGTTTTCTTGTGACACATTGTACTTCATGACAGTCATAAATTTGAGTCAATATATTTCACCTTTATTTAGGAAAAATCCCAAATTTACCAATATTTTTTAAAAATTCGCAATTTTCAAAATTTTTATTTCTCTGCTTTTAAAACAGAAAGTGATACCTCATAAAATATTTATTACTTAAAGGGAGTCTTTCACCTGTTTTTCACCAATATAACTAAGAGCATTGCCCCACAGAAGATTGTAGACACATCCCAGACATACCTGTGTGCACTATGTGTCTGTATTACATGTCCAGGAAAAGCACTTTTATTCTGCAGGAAAATAGCTCCCAAGTGCTCAGTTCTGCTGCTGCAAGTGACCAAAGCACACCAGACTGAAGAGGTGAGGGCTGCTTTAGCTGCTCATATATTGGGATCGGTAGCAGGTAGAAAAATGGTTCTGACCTTCTTTGAAAGCTGGCATTCCAAGCGTTCAAATGATACCAATCACAGCATTACAAATCACAACATTACATCCACTATATCAGAAGATATAACTGTTAGAAATCCAGTTGGGATAGAAAGCTGTTTTTAGTTTCACTTTCAGTTGGGCACTTAGGAGCTGTTTTCCAGCGGAATAAAAGTGCTTTTTCTGAACATGGAATACAGACACACAGTGCACACAGGTATGTTTGGGATGTGTTTGCAATCTTCTGTGGGGCACTGCTGTTAGTTATATAGGTGTAAAACAGGTGAAAGACTCATTTTAACATTCCCCATATGTCTACTGTATGTTGGCATCATTTTGTAAATGTCATTTGATTTTTTTGGGACGTTAGAAGGCTTAGAATTTTAGAAGCAATTCTTAAAGATTTTAAGAAAATTTCCCAAACCCACTTTTTAAGGACCAGTTCAGGTCTGAAGTCACTTTGTGGGGCTTACATAGTGGAAACCCCCCATAAATGACCCCATTGAGGAAACTACACCCCTCAAGTTACTCAAAACTGATTTTACAAACATTGTTAACCCTTTAGGTGTTCCACAAGAATTAAAGGAAAATGGAGATGACATTTCCAAATTTTACTTTTTTGGCAGATTTTCCATTTTAATCCATTTTTTTTCTTTAACACATCGTGGGTTAACAGCCAAACAAAACTCAATATTTATTACCCTGATTCTCTCATCCTCGCATGGGCGCAGGCATCCGCTTCCGTCCTCCTCACCCGACGGAAGCGGATGCCTGCGCCCATGCGAGCGCAGGGGAGCCGAGCGCTACAGTGCTTGTTACGAGCGCGTTCGCTCATCTCTAGTGGTAAACTGATGTAAGGGCACATGACATGGCGTAGAAGGAAACGAGCGCCGTATGGTTTTTGGAAGGCAGATTTTGCTGAACTGTTTTTTAGACACCATGTCCCATTTGAAGCCCCCCTGATGCACCCCTACAGTAGAAACTCCCAAAAGTGACTCCATTTTGGAAACTAGGGGATAAGGTGACCGTTTTATGGTTACTATTTTGGGGTACATATGATTTTTAATTGCTCTATATTACGTTTTTTGTGAGGCAAGGTAACCAAAAATGGCTGTTTTGGCACAGTTTTATCTTCTTTCAACGTTCATCTAACAGGTTAGATCACATGCTATTTTTTATAGAGCAGGTAGTTATGGACGAGATGATATCAAATATGTCTACTTTGTTTGTTTCAGGTTTACATAATAAAGCATTTTTGAAAAAAAATATGTTTTTGTGTCTCAATTTTCTGAACACCATATTTTTTTTTATTTTTCTGCCGATCGTCTTGTGCAGGGGCCTCATTTTTTGCAGGAAGAGTTGACGTTTTTATTGGTACCATTCTTGGGTACATATTTTTTGATCATTCATTATTACACTTTATGGGGCAAGGTGACCAAAAAATTGGTTGTTTTGGCACGGTTTTTATTTATTTATTTTTACAGAGTTATATTTTTATAGAGCAGGTTGTTAAAGATGTGGCAATACTTGATATGTATACTTTTATTTATTTAAATTTTACACAATAATAGCATTTTTGAAACAACAAAATGATGTTTTAGTATCTCCATAGTCTAAGAGCCATAGCTTTTTTATTTTTTGGCTGATAGTCGTAGGTAGGGTCTCATTTTGATCGCTTGGTGTTGCGCTTTAAGTGATGTTAGGTGACAAAAAATGGCTTTTCGGCACTGTTTTTATTTTATTTTTTACGGTGTTCACCTGAAGGATTAGGCCATGTGATATTTTTATAGAGCAGGTTGTTACGGGCGCTGCAATACCTAACATATCTACTTTTTTTATTTATGTCACTTTAAAACAATAATAGCATTTTTTAAGCAAATAAATTATATTTTAGTGTCTCCATTGTCTGAAAATCATATTTTTTTTAATTTTTTTGGCGATTGTCTTAGGTAGGGGCTCATGTTTTGTGGGGACGGTTTTATTGGTATCCTTTTGGGGGGCATACGCCTTGATCGCTGGGTGTTGCACTTTTTCTGTTGCAAAATTTAGAGAGGCCATAGGCCTAACTAACTGGGACAAAATCCACAAAAATAAAAAAAAGCCACAAAATGGGATATTTTTGAAAGCATCCTAATATCTAATTGTGAGAGGTACATACCTTATGGGAATAAAAGGTTAAATCACTAAAACAGGAGGGGATCGAGGAAGCATTGAAAGACTATAAGGAAAAAAATAGAATATGTAAAAGACAAATAAGCAGCAGCCAAACTACAGACTGAGAGAGTAAAACTAACCCTAAAATATTCTTCAATTATATAAATACTAAAAATTATAAATCTGAAGGTGTCGGCCCCTTACAGAGTAATGAGGGGGGAGTTGCAGAGAGCGAATAGGTGAAAGCAAAGCTACTAAATATTTTTTTCTCCACTGTATTCACTGAGGAAAATAAACTGTCAGATGAAATGCAGAATATAAAAGTAAATTCCCCTTTAAAAGTGCCCTGTCTGACCCAGGAAGAAGTACAGCGACGTCTTAAAAAGATTAAAATAGACAAATCGCCAGGACCGGATGGCATACAGCCCCATATCCTAAGAGAATTAAGTAATGTCATAGCCAGACCCTTATTTCTGATATTTGAGGACTCTATACTGACAGGGAGTGTTCGACAGGATTGGCACATAGCAAATGTGGTGCCAATATTCAAAAAGGGTCCAAAAACACAGCCTGGAAACTATAGGCCGGTAAGTTTAACATCTGTTCTGGGTAAACTGTTGGAAGGTTTTCTAAGAGATGCTATCTTGGAGTACCTCAATGAAAATACGCCATATCAGCATGGCTTCATGAGGGATCGGTCATGTCAAACTAATTTAATCAGTTTCTATGAGTAGGTAAGTTCTAGACTTGACCACGGCAAATCAATGGATGAAGTATATATGGACTTCTCCAAAGCATTTGACACTGTACCGCATAAAAGATTGGTATATAAAATGAGAATGCTTGGCCTGGGAGAAAATGTCTGTATGTGGGTAAGTAACTGGCTCAGTGATAGAAAACAGAGGGTGGTTATTAACGGTACACACTCAGATTGGGTCACAGTCACTAGTGGGGTACCAAAGGGGTCAGTATTGGGCCCTATTCTCTTCAATATATTTATTAAGATCTGGTAGAAGGCTTGCACAGTAAATATCAATTTTTGCAGATGACACTAAACTGTGTAAAGTAATTAACACAGAAGAGGACAGTACACTGCTACAGATGGATCTGAATAGATTGGAGGTTTAAGCAGAGAAGTGGCAGATGAGGTTTAACACTGACAAATGTAAGGTTATGCACATAGGAAGGAATAATGCAAGTCACCAGTACATACTAAATGGTAAAACACTGGGTAACACTGACATGGAAAAAGAACTAGGAATTTTAGTGAACAACAAACTAAGCTGTAGAAACCAGTGTCAGACAGCTGCTGCCAAGGCCAATAAGTTAATGGGTTGCATCAAAAGAGGCATAGATGCCCGTGATGAGAACATAGTCCTGCCACTTTACAAATCACTAGTCAGACCACACATGGAGTACTGTGTACAGTTCTGGGCTCCTGTGAACAAGGCAGGCATAGCAGAGCTGGAGAGGGTTCAGAGGAGGGCAACTACAGTAATAACTGGAATGGGTGGACTACAGTACCCAGATAGATTATCAAAATTAGGGTTATTCACCTTAGAAAAAAGACGACTGAGGGATGATCTAATAACAATGTATAAATATATCAGGGGTGAGTACAGAGATCTCTCCCATCATCTATTTATCCCCAGGACTGTGACTGTGACGATGGGACATCCTCTGCATCTGAAGGAAAGAAGGTTTGTACACAAACGTAGAAGAGGATTCTTTACGGTAAGAGCAGTGAGACTATGGAACTCTCTGCCTGAGGAGGTGGTGATGGCAAGTTCAATAAAAGAGTTCAAGAGGGGCCTGGATGCATTTCTTGAGGGTAACAATATTACACCTACTAGAGAGGGGTTGTTGATTCAGGGAGTAATTCTGATTGCCTGATTGGAATCGGGAAGGAATTTTTTCCCCTAAAGTGAGGAAAATTTGCTTCTACCTCACAAGGGTTTTTTTTGCCTTCCTCTGGATCAACTTGTAGGATAACAGGCTGAACTGGATGGACAGATGTCTTTTTTCGGCCTTATAAACTATGTTACTGTGTAAGATGACAAAAAAGCCTTTTTTTGACACAGTTTTTATTTTTTTTAACAGTGTTTATCGGACGGAGTGGATCACATGATATATTTATAGAGCCAGTTGTTAAGGACACAGCGATACCTAATACAGTATGTGTGTGTTTTGTGTTTTTTTTCTTCTATTATTTATTATAAAATCAGGTGAAAGGGCGTTTTTTTTTTCTTTTTTACTTGAAACTTTATTTTATTTTTTTTAAACTGTATTTCTGTCCCACTCTGGGACTTTAACTTTTGGGGGTCTGATACCCTCTGCAATGCATTACATTATATCGAAGCCGGCAGATACTGCAGGGACTGCCGAGCGCCTGATCGGGTTTGCACGACTCCGGTGCCCAGCCGATCACCATGACGTAATAGTAAGTCAAAAGGCGGCAAGTCACTATTACGTCATATGTCGGGAAGGGTTAATGACTACTGTGTGCTCAGGTGAGGTCCAGGCTGTAATGGATGTCTATTATCTATTACAGCCTGGGCGTCATTCCCTGGCCATGCTCTCTCCAACAGGAGGAATGCAATGATATTGCCTGTTGGACAGAGTAGAAGAGCTTATGGGCCAAAAATAACTCCCTGGCCTGTCTACATTTCCTCACTGCATTACACCTGCTGAGGAGAGGGGGATATGCTCCGATCATTATGAGAACAGGGCTTGGTGAGTATTACTGATTTTTACTTTATTTACCCCACTGTGGACCTTCACTTACAGTATATTAGGGAGAGTACTACTGTGTGTGGCATTAAGGGGGAGCACTACTGTGTGGCAGCATTAAAGGGGTTATCCGGGAATTAAGAAAATAAAAATTCTTAAATATTAATTTATTCTAAATATATTTCCAAATACCTTCCATTAGTTATAATGACTTTGCCTAGGGAGCAATCATTAGGAGAAATAAGATGGTCACCATTCTATTAGTCCACACAAAACCTGTCCTAAACACACAGCAGGACAAGTTATTTCAGAACACTGCGCTATAGAGCTGCCTCATCCTCCTCTCTGCTCTGCTTGTCAGGGATTATGATCATGAATACAGCTGATAAGATCTTCAGCTTAATGTCTGTAGGAATCGAGTTCATGAGGAGACATGAAGTGTAGAGAGGATGGACAGGACAGACTGTGGTAATGTGGAGCTCTGGTAATGGAGACTGCATACAAGTGCTACTGCCACATCCCCACCTCATCTCTGTACTTCATGTCTCCTCATGAACTTCCCTTCCGACCAAGATTCACCTGAAGATCATATTAAACTGTATTCAAGATCATAATCCCTGAGCAACAGAGCAGAGAGGAGGATGAGGCAGCTCTTTAGCTCAGTGCTGTGAAGTAACTTGACCTCCTGAGTGATTAGGGCAGTTTTTTTCTGTACTAATAGGACAGTGTCCATTTTATTTCTCCTAATGATTGCTCCCTAGACAAAAGAGCCATTATTGCAGATTTTACATTTGAATCTATTTTTTACTGTAACATAGCAATGGTTTACAGCAGAACAAACATCAATATTTATTACCTGATTCTGCAGTTTACATAAACACCCCATATGTGGTAGGGACGGCAAGGTTCAAAAGGGAAGAAGCACAATATAGTTTTTGGAGACAAGATTTTGCTGGAATGTTTGGGGTTTTTTTTGGCGCCATGTCACATTTCAAAAGACTTTGAGGTACTCCTACAGTGGACATCCGAAAGAAGTTACACCATTTTGGAAACGACATCCCTAAAGAAATTTATTGAGAGGTTTACAGAGCACTTTGACCCTATAGGTGTTTAATACAATTTAGAAACCTTTTCTTCCAATAAAATGTTGCTTTAGCCACAGATTTTTCATTTTCACAAAGGGTAACCGGAGAAAAAGCACAACATAAATTGTCAAACATTTTCTCCTGAGCATTGCACCCGATATGTGGTTGTAAACATCTGTATGAGCACACAGCAGGGCTCAAAAACAGAGAAACGGCATTTCGCTTTTGGCAGGCTGGTTTCTCTGGAATAATTTTCAGGGGCCATGTCACATTTCACGACACTGTGAGGTACCACCTCAGTGGAAAAACTACAAAAAGTGACCCCATTTTGGAAACTACATCTCTCAAGGAATTTGAGGGGTGTAGTAAGTGCTTTGACCACACAGACGTTTCATATAATTTAGAAACTAAATTGGCTATGAAAATGAAAAATTATATTTTTTTCAAATAACATTTTTAGCACTAGATTTTTCATTTTTACAAAGAATAAAAGGAAAAAAGATGCCATAATTTGTTACAGATTTTCTCCTGAATACGGTAACACCCCATATGTGATCATACACTGCTGTTTGGGCACACTGCAGGGTCCAGAAAACAAAGAGCACCGTGTTAATTTAAGGCCTAGTTTGAGGATTCATAAAGCACTGGCCGACAATTGGAGAGACTCTGAGGTGAAATTAAAAAAACAAGAAGTGATCTCATTTTAGAAACCTCATCCTTCTCAGTATTTACCAACGGGTGTACTAACCATTTTAACCCCTTCCCGCCCAGCGCCGTACATGTGAAGTGACTTTCCGCCAGGTGCCGCAGTACTACGGCGCGCTGATCGGGCAGGTGCAGGAGCCGTGTGCGCCCGATCAGCTGCAGGGGACCGGCTGTGCTCGGTGAAAACACAGATTCCGGCACATTAACCCTTGATGTGCTGCAGTCAGCGCTGAATGCGGAACCTGCGATATGTGTGGAGGGCGGGTGAGTCCATCGGGTTCCCGCACTGCTGTGACGGGACCCGATGGCTTGGATGGCAGCCCGATGCCTTCCTTAGGCATCGTGGTTGCCATCCCTGCGAGCCTGTGAGATACAGCCCCCAGATCTCACAGGAAGCAGGCTGTAAGTGTATTACTCTGTGTAATACACTTACAGACAATGCATTAAAATACAGAAGTATTGTAATGCATTGTAAAGGGGATCAGACCCCCAAAAGTTGAAGTCCCAGAGTGGGACAAAAAATAAAATGAAAAAATAAAGTTTTACAAAAAAATAAAAGTTTCAAGTAAAAAAAAAACAAGCGCCCTTTTCCCAAAATAAAGTAGACATATTATGTATCGCCGCATCTGTATCAACCGGCTCTATACAAATATCACATGATCCATCCGGCCAGGTGAAAGCAGTAAGAAAAAAAAAAAACTGTGCCAAAACAGCCATTTTTTTGGTCACCTTCCCTCACAAAAAGTGTAATAACAGGCGATTAGTGATGAGCGAACCTGCTCGTAACGAGCGGTTCAATGCTCGGATCCCCTGTGCTCCCCTGCCCACAGCCATCCGGATCCATCCTCACCCGACTGTAAGTCAATGGGGAAGGATCTGTTTGGTGTCATACACTAGTCACATACCAGTGTGTGACACCAAACGGATCCGTCCCCATTGACTTACAGTCGGGTGAGGACAGATCCGGATGGCTGCGGGCAGGGGAGCGCAGGGGATCCGAGCATTGAACTGCTCGTTACGAGCAGGTTCGCTCATCACTACAGGCGATCAAAAAGGTATATTTGCCCCAAAATTGTACCAATCAAACCATCATCTCATCCCACAAAAAATGAGACCCTACCTAAGACAATCGGCCAAAAAATAAAAAAAATATGGCCCTCAGAAAATGGCAACACAAAAAAAAAGATTTTATTCTGTAAAAATTTAAAAGCATAAAAATAATAGACATATTGGGTATCGCCACGTCCGAAACAACCTGCTCTATAAAAATATTACATGAAATGACCCCCGGGTGAATGCTGTAAAAAAAAAAAAATATATATATATATATATATATATATATATATATATATGCCAAAACAGCCATT
The DNA here is from genome assembly GCA_900303285.1 of Rhinella marina. NCBI lineage: Eukaryota > Metazoa > Chordata > Amphibia > Anura > Bufonidae > Rhinella > Rhinella marina. Next base: position 40,305 of record ONZH01000496.1, read on the forward strand.
TTTTTCACCTTGCCTCACAAAAAGTGTAATACCAAGCGATCAAAAAGGCGTATGTACCCCAAAATGGTACCAATCAAACCGTCATCTCATCCCGCAAAAATTGAGACCCTACCTAACACAATCGCCCAGGAAATATAAAAAAA
>ONZH01000497.1:0-88148 GCA_900303285.1 Rhinella marina
TTTTCCCAGTTCACTCTGTGGCTGGCTTGTCTCACCTCAGAAATAGCCAGCAGAGCCTGCAGAGGAGGATCCTAGCTTGTTTGAATTCCCTCCCTCCTCCCCTTTTATTAGCTGTTCTAATTGGTTCTGACAGCTTCACAAGCCCCTCCCCTTGTGACTTCATTGGTGGCAGTGGCTGTCAATCACAGTGTGGAAACCTCTCTCCCTCCTTCACTTGACAGGTAAGATGAGCGGTTTCAGTGGTGGCAGTGGCGGCCGCAGGAGGGAGGGACACTTTCTACCTCCTCCATCGCTGTGTGGCCATGGAATACAGGAGGGTGGCTGGCAGCTGCGGAGGCTACCTCAGTCAGAGCTGGCCGGTCTGCGCGCACTGAGCGCTCTTCTGCTGAACGCCCGCTGACTTCTGCGGACGTTCAGCTGAAGAGCCTGGAGCAGGGGGCCCCTTCCACGATGGGGGCCCTGGGCAATTGCCCAGTTTGCCCCCCCCCCCTAACGCCGGCCCTGCAGCAAACTAAACCTCAATATACATTGCTCTGATTCTGCAGTTTACAGAAATAGCCCATATGTGGTGGTAAACATCTCTATGGGTTTGTGGCAGTGGTCAGAAGGAAAGGAGTGCCATACGAATTTTGGAGGCAGATTTTGCTAGAATGGTTTTAAGGCACCATTTTGTAATTGAGAGACCTTGACGTACCCCTACAGTGGAAACCCACAAAAAGTGACCCCATTTTGGAAACTACACCCTTCAAAGAATATATTAAGGGGGGTACTGACCACTTTGACCCCCTAAGCGTTTCACTGAATTTGGAAACACTTGGCTGTGAAAATGAAAAGTTTCATTTCTTCCAATAAAATGTTGTTTTAGCCAAAAATGTTTACTTTTCACAAGGGGTAACAGGACAAAAGCACCACATAATTTGTTCCCCATTTTCTCCTGAATACGGCAACACCCCATATGTGGTGGTAAACTGCTGTGGGGGCACATGGCAGGACTCAGAACAGAAGGAGCGCCATATGGATTTTGCAGCACAGATTTTGATGGATTGGTTTGCGGGAGCCATTGATTTTTATTTTTTTGAGTTATTATCTTATGTGGGGGCTCATTTTTTGCGGGATGAGGTGACGTTTTCATTGGTACCATTTTGGGGTACATAAGACTTTTTGATCGCTTGGTATTACACTTTTTGTGAGTCAAGGTGAAAAAAATAGCTGTTTTGGCATAGTTTTTTAAAAATTTTTTTACAGAATTCATCTGAGGGGGCAAATCATGTCATATTTTTATAGAGCAGGTTGTTACGGACGCGGCGATACCCAATATGTCTACCATTTTATTTTTGTTAAATTTTACACATTAGATTTATTTTTGAACAGAATAAAATCTTTTTTTTGTGCTGCCATTTTCAGAGCCATATTTTTTTTATTTTTTGGGCGATTGTCTTAGGTAGGGTATCAATTTCTGTTTGATGAGATGATGGTTTGATTGGTACCATTTTGGGGTACATACGCTTTTTTGATCACCTGCTATTACACTTTTTGTAAGGGAGGTGACCAAAAAATGGCTGTTTTGGCACTGTTTTTTTTTTACTGCGTTCACCTGGTGGGGTGGATCATGTGATATTTTTATAGAGCCGGTCGATACGGACGTGGCGATACCTAATATGTATATTTTTATTTTTTTCCCTATTTTTTACAAGTTTTTTTTAACTTTATTTTGTGAAAAGGACGTTTTTTTTTTAAACTTGAAACTTTTTTTGTAAAACTTTCTTTTTTTCACTTTCTTTTTTTTTTACACTTTTTTAACTTTTGGGGGTCTGATCCCCTTTACAATGCATTACAATACTTCTGTATTGTAATGCATTGGTTGTAACTGTATTACTCAATGTAATACACTTACAGCCTTCTGCCTGTGAGATCCAGGGGGCTGGATCTCACAGGCTTCCGTAGATGACAGCTGGATGCCTAAGGAAGGCATCCGGCTGCCATATAAGCCATCGGGTCCCCGTCACAGCAGCGCGGGGACCCGATGGACACCCCTTCCCACCGCTCCCATCGCATGTGCCGCGGTCAGCGCTGACCGCGGCACATGAAGGGTTAATGCACCGGCATTGGTGTTTTCACCGATGCCGGTGCATACAGCAGGGGTGCGGCTAATGGGCACAGCCGCACCCCGCCGCTGATCGGGCGGGCGCAGCTCCTGCACCCACCCATTCAGCGCGCCGTAGCACTACTGGTCGGGAAGGGGTTAAAGGGGCAGAGTGCTGTGGATGACACTGTTAATGAGGTATCCCGGTTACCATAAATATACTTTATGTTTTAGATTAACTCATCATCAATCATTACCTCATATAATGTAAATTTCACATATTTACCATTCAGTAGTGATAAAAGATGTTTTCTTCTACTGCTATCCACTGTGTTTCCTCCTAAATTACTATGGCATCAACCTGTAATTCAGGCCACCCTCAAAAGAAGGACTTAAAACCCCTACCTCCAGGTCCCACTAAGTCACGCCCCTGACCCGGTCAAGCCACGCCCCCTCTCACTCCGCAGCCGACTTCTGTCAGCTGCAGGGAAGGGAGGGAGGGTGAATTTCTCCCTGCAGCTCATGCTCAGACTGCTGCATAAGGACATCCCTGTGTCCATCCAGGCCCTGCGCATGACAGAGGACAGGGAGTCTGAAAGCCAGACTGTCCAGCCTCCCCCCAACGTGAAGCTGTGCCACTGGTCCCCATGAAGCCACACCCCAAAACACGAGGCCACGCCCCCTGGTCCCGTGAAGCCACGGAGGAGAAGCTGTCTGAGCGTGAGCTACTGAAAGGGTGGACATCCCTGTGTCTGTCCAGGCCCTGCGCCGGACGGTGGACATGGAGTCTGAAAGCCAGACTTTCCAGCCTAAAACCGGACCTCTGGCCACCCTAGGGGCAGGCTGATGTTAGGGTGGCCAGATGTCCGGCTTTAGGCTGGACAGTCCAGTTTTCTGGCTCCCTGTTCTCCGTCCGGCGCAGTGCTTGGACGGACGCAGGGATGTCCACTCTTTCAGTAGCTCACGCTCAGACAGCTTCTCCTCCATGTCTTCATGGAGCCAGGGGGCGTGGCCTCATTTTTATTGGTGTGGCTTCATGGGGAGCGGGGGCGCTGCTTCACGTTTGGGGGAATGGCCAGTGAGGTCCGGGGTGGAGACAGTGGCCACCCTAGCTGCTGTGGAGGTCACAGTTAAAGGGGAGGGTGCTGTGGATGTTTCTGTTAAGGGGCGGCACTGTAGAGGTCACTCTCGATATCTTTTAACGATACACACACAAACATTAAATGAAATAGAATAAATCAGCTAGTACATATATGAAAGCGTAAAATAGGCAAGCTTCAGGATCTGAACAACTATGACGAGGGCAAAATTGTGTGGATGTGACAAGTACCACCTACCTCAACATTATACAGATCAAGTATATTTCTTTCATGGCAACAGTGTAACTAATGGCAGTTACTTCTTGCAGCAGGATAATATGCCCTTGTCACGCTGCCAAAATTATTCAGTAATGGTTTGAGAAGCAAGCTAGAGATCAAGGTTATGACTTCCAGATTTCTCACATCTGAATCTTTTCAAACATCTGAGAGATGTGCTGGAAAAGTCTGATCTATGGAGGCTGCACCTCCCAACTTACAGGACTTATAGTATCTGTTGATAAGTTATTGAGCCACATACCACAGGACACCTCCAGAGGTTTTGTGCAGTCCATGCCTCGAAGGATCAGAACAGTTTTGACAGTCCAAGGGGGACTTAAACAATATTATTAATTCTAATGTTACGGCTCATTGTGTACAAATTCTCCCCCCAGGTGTAATATCTTTCTAATAAGGATCCGAAAGCTGAGGTTAGGTGAGGTTATACTGTGCACAGGAGAAATAAAGCAGGTTTGTCGAATTCACATGTCAGTGGAAAGAATAAGTAAATAAGAAATCACGTATTGAACGTATAGATTTTCTTCAAGAAGAGACGATTCACAGAAGAAATAATTATCATGGAGTATAATTGGGGGTATGACAATGTTTCACCACATCCTAAACAGGTTGTTTTCATAGTAAAACCACTGCGTTTCATAGATATATGACGTTCTTTGTGTTGTCATTGTTTAGATGTAATGGGGTATTGTAGAGATTGTTCTCTACATGGATGGTGGAGAAATTAGGTATTTCTCATCCTGATAGAAAAATAGGAAACATTAGACATTGCAAAAAAAAAATGAACCTCTAGTAATGACATAAAGAAACCAGTGACTAGTAAGTGTGTGATATAGAGCAAATCCTCAGCACAGAAAATAAAATGAGTCAATCTGCAGTACCCCCACAATTTTTGGTTTGTTATGTATTGTTTGTAATGCTAATGTAATGTACTGCACACTCAGTACCTGGCCCAGTCTTCTCTGAAGTTTAGGGTGTAGGCTGGCCCACCCCCTATTTCCAGTTTTCTAGTCAGTCTAGCTGTAGAGAGGGAGAAGATAGGGAGCAGTCTCTATGTGCTCCTCAGCTCCTGGTTTCAGCTCCAAGCCCTGGAGCCCCGTCACCTCCACAAGCTCCAGGAGATGAAAGCAAGCAAGAACTAAAGGAGGATGATTTGCATGGCTATGGTGAGAATGAGAGACAGAAAAAGAGAGAAAGAGAGAGAGAAAGTGCAAGGTAACCCAGTTTAAAGCATTCCAGACCCTGCTGCTGCAGAGGGAAAACAAGTTAAGACACTCTATGCACCCCAGACTAGAGGACACTAAAGCCACTGTTGCAAGATTGTAATTGCTAGCCAGAGATCCCAATGACATGGACTTTAGCAAGAGATGGAGTAACCAGAGGGCCATTGCTGCAACAAACTGCCTAGCTCATTCTTGGACTTTTGGGACATCTTCTTGGACTTTTGGGACATCCTATTGTTCACACAATAAGGAGAGAATTTAGTTAAGTTTGGTCTGGCCTGGCCTTTGGCCATTGCATTCCCATCACATGCCCCCCTAGCACCCACTTGGACATTAACACCATGGGCAGCTCACAGCTACAGGAAGTGTCCCAAGGGAACACAGAGTGCCCCTCCTGCAGTGCACCAACCCCAGGGAGCGACAGCCTGAAGGAGTGTACCATGACACATCATCATCAGGGCCACTACCACTCCCATCCTCTACTCCAACTTATCGGAGGCTCGCTGCAAATGTAAAATTGTTGTGATGACATTAAGAGGATGAATGTGGATAGCAGAATTTAGATATCATGCAATGTGTATAGCTCAACAGCTGGTCACATAAGCAGGACTCATCTCGCCTACTATGTGTATAAAAAAATTGTGAAACAACAACACTCAAGGATTGTGATGCAAATAAATTTGTCTTTATTCAGAGAGAATATGACAATTAGAGGGCCAATACTAGAGATGAGCAAACCAGACAAGAATAATTTGAAGAATAGTTCAGTTCAGGCACAAATCAATATGAGAGAAAGCCTAGTACACAAATGTGTGTTTCTCAACAACATATATGCTTTGTCTAAGGGATATTCTTTTTAATTTTGAAGAGTCCATGGTACACATACGTGTGTGCAGTATTGTAGGCCAGGCGATGTCCCTCTGAGTTCAAATTAGCTTTCCTAAACCTATCTGATGCCAGTAGATGTTAAGCATGATAATTTGCATATAGTTTACCCAGAAATCCAGAGGATACAATAGCCTACAATAGTTGCCCCATTCTCCATAGAAATAGTACCCGCTGAGAGGTTCCCCCTAAGGCTTTGCAACTAGAAATGTTTTCATCTTCTTTTCTTTGATTTAAGATCTTTTGTTCTGAAAGAATTACTGTATTTTTCGCCCTATAAGACGCACTTTTCCCCCCCAAAAAATAGGGGGAAAAATGCGGTGCGTCTTATAGGGCGAATACAAGTGAGCGCTTTCATAAGGAAGCGCTCACTTGTACGTAGGGACCCCCATCAGACCTCAGATCAGTCCACCCAGCCACTTATAAAAACCTTCACTTACCTGTCGTGCACTGCCGCTGCCCTCCGGTCCCGCGCTCCACTCTTTTCCCTGCCGGCACGCACTATGACCTAACGCTGCAGCGTGAAATTTATGGGCAGTCTGATAAGAGGATCTGATTAAAAATATTTTTTTCTTATTTTCCTACTCTAAAACCTAGGTGCGTCTAAATAAGCCTATTTAAAATGTAGGAAAGCATCTCTTTTAATCTGCTGTGTGAAAATAATGCAGCTCCCATTGATGCTGTGTTCTCCTTACTGTTTACCTACTTGCTCTGCAGCAGCAAGTAAGTGTAATTATAGCTCCTGCTGTCTCATGAGACAGCTACTTCCTACAGAGAACACCTTCTGCAACTTTACTTCATTATTTTGAATCAACTTCAGACAAAGACACCTCCTGATCTCTAGTTCCAAAGGTTCTTGGAGCCGCAGCAGATGAGCGTGCTCCCTCACTCCAGGCTTGCCTACCTAACTCTCCCTAAAACTCTCTAGAACTCCCCCTCCTGGGAGGAAGCAGGGCCAATCCACTCCTATCAAAAGGAGAGGAATGTTTTCAATAAAACAATTGGTAGGTGGTAAGGATCAGTGAACTTTGCTATTTTTCAAATGGCAGATGCCCCTCTCGGCCACCCGCTGAGTCACCCCTCTCTCGCCACCACGAGCAGCAGAAGCAGCCATTTCAGTATCCTCAACATGATGGAGCAGTTTTTCTACATGCCGCGTCCAGCTGAGGCCAGTCACCTATCCTAAAGCTCCTACCTCAATGCCCAGGTTCAGGCCTACCTAAACTATGGCCAGTCTCTGTCGCATACCGAGTTTCCTGACCCCATGGGATTCTGGGCAGGCAGATTAGAACTGTGGGCCCGGCACAGCATGCTCTCTATTGTTTTTTTTGCCTGGCCTCCAGAGTCATCTTGGAGAGGGTTTGCAGCTCTGCGGGGGGAGTGGTTACACCCCCAAACAAACCAAGTTGTCCTCTGCCAGTGTCATCACTTGTCTTAACGAGCCAAGCCTGGATTCAGGAGGGTTTTCACACTCCTCCTGCTGATTCCGATGAGCTGAGACCTCACCCACCTCCCCTTTCTGGCAGTGCCCCATCTTGCCACTGTTGCTGTTGGTTTGCCTATTATCATGTTCTGTACAGCTGCTGCGGCCTGCATCATGCTGCTAATGCCTCTCAATAGTCAGTGTACATGTATTCAGTTTCCACAAGGTTGAAATCTGAGGTGTTAGCTGCTGTGAAGGGTGCACTATGAGGGGATAGGCCCTTAAGGGGGGGCACAATGTTGGCATAACTACTGTGAAGGTTGTACAATGAGGGGATAAATACTGTGAGGGAGCACAGTGTGGGCATAACTACCGTGAGGAGGCACAATGTGGATATTATTAGGGGGAACATATCTGGACATAACTAGTGTGAAGGTTGTACAATAAGGGGATAAATACTGTGAGGGAGCACAGTGTGGGCATAACTACCGTGAGGAGCCACAATGTGGATATTATTAGGGGAAACATATCTGAACATAACTACTGTGAAGGTTGTACAATGAGGGCAATACTACTGTTAGGGGGCACAACTTTTTAAAGTATTGGGGACGGGGGTGGGGGGGTGGGGGGGATGGGCGGCCTTGTGCCAAAGAAAGGCCCACCCCTCGTGCCAAACAACTTAGGCTCAGCACTGGGGGAGTCCTCACATTCATACAGGTTTCTGGGTGCAACACAATCAAGAGAGTGAGAGGGTTATTTCCTCTTAAAGGGAATCAGTCACCAGTTTTATGACACCTTAACTAAGGCCAATATAAACTAGTGACAGATCCTCTTAGCAAAATGCTGGGGTTACGTTCTTTACTTGACCTAGCCGTTTTGCTAAAATCTTGTGCTAAACTGCTGCATGCCGAACGAGTCCTGATAATCATGAGCTCCTGGATCTCCTGCCGACCTGCTGCTGATTTATATGGAAAAAAACTGTCTTCCCTCTGGGCACTTTCTGGAGTTGAGGCTCCTGCCTTATGTTAGGTGGGGTGCCCTTGTGTCACGCTCAGGGGGGGGGGGAACCACACCGAGCATAGGAGGGAAAGGAGATTAGGCCTGGAAACTAAGGAAGGAAGATACCTGCTAAAGGAAACCCTGACTCAATTCCTGTAACTACCAGTATGAACAGGCCTCAAAGGTAGGCGAGTTCATACACAGGAACCTAATAACCAAACTGACCCTATAGGACCCTGGAACTAATGACAGGAATGAGGCTACCTGTTCTTCCAAAAGGAAGGACGAACAGGAATCTCCTCAGGCCTTATAACAAACAACAAGGAAAAGTAATGTAACACACAAAAGGGAAAGAGGACACTTATCTTCAATGAAGGAATGGAAGCACCAGGATCTCAGCTGAGAACCCAAACCAGTTCACCACAATATCCACTGAAGCTATAAACCGCAAGGAACTGTGGGAGAAGCAGCAATAAATAGGGGAGGGACAATTACCACACCAGGAACACCTGAGGGAAAAGGGTGTGGTAAATACCAACAACAAAAAAGGAAAACATGACAGATTATACCACGTGTTGCCAATCTGACAGACCTTCTGCTACCTGTCGCAGGAACGTCCATGACACCATGAACACCTGAGGGAAAAGGGTGTGGTAAATACCAATGCTCACTGTACATTGCTAAGAAAACTGCGGTTCAGATCTAATGCCATGAATTTAATATCCTACTGTGTATAAAAATGTCAATGCATTGGCTAAATAAACCTTAAACAATTGGAAGGTTCTCCATGTTTAATGGGGCATCCACTATTAGAATGGTCCCTCACAAAGTCATAAAAAGTGGTGGAGCATAAGCACCTGAGAGTCACAGTTGGTAAATTGTATATGCTTCCAAAGCACCTGAGGTGGAGTGACCATTTGGTAATTAGGACAGTTCCTGAAGGCCATGACCAGAGAGTGCTTGCATTGCCTACAATACAGACCTTTGAAATGCCAATGATCTGGCCCTGATCATAGGGAACATTTTATTTAAGCCATTAAAAGGCATTTTTACACTGGAGACGTTTACAAATCCCCTACCCCATGAGGCTTTTTACTCCACAACTTGTCATCTGATGTCCTTCACGACTGCTGCTGCTGATAAGACTTGAAAGGATGGAAGGTTATGAAATGAATCCAATTATGTAACATTTTCCCTAAGTAGGACCATGGATCTACTTCATTATGATAGATGGAAAATTCTCTCCCCTTGCATGGGTATAGAAGGCTATTTTTATTATGCAGGGTCTCTCCACTGGTGTCACTGTCATTGTTTAGTGCAATCATGGAGGGCATTGCAGTGTCACAGCTACTCAGTTATCTCTTGTCAACTTTCAGTCTGAAAAGTTTTGTCAGCGGGTTTTGTATACGGTGAACCTACCGGGATCACACTCAAATTACTTTCGGTATATCAAGTGAACGCTGCTCGAAGACCAGCGTATAGATAAGAAACTAATATTTAGCCTGACAAATGAAAGAAAAGCTCTGAGATCTCTATCTCCAGCCTGATGCATGCATAGTCTTATCATACAAGGTACTTTTTTTTTGCTTGTTTCTATTGTTTTCTACTGTGAATACGTTTTTGGGTTAATAACATACAATATAGGTACCATGTACAATATAAAAGTGAAGGCTGAATAAAATACAGTAAAACATAAAGCTATACAATCCAGACAAGTGTCTCTCGAAAGGTCAATGCCGGAGAATTGCATCAAATATCAAAAAATGTTGGTCCAAGAACCTAATAGGGGTAATTCCGATATAACATTCATAAATTACACTTATGGCCGTGGTCTAACTACAGTTTGTGGGACCTTGTGGGATGTTAGGGGTTTGCTACCTGTCCAATCACACTGGGTGCATCACCCATTCATGCACTACCACTGACCTGTAACTAGAGATGATCAAATTTCTTAAAATTCAATTTGAGGTCGAGCAAGCCATCTGATACAATTTGGGCCTGAATATTTATTGGTCAACAAATTTTCAAAAGTTGTTTGGTTCAGAAATAAAATGATTTTTATGTGCTGAATTCAAATATCACAAGGAAAAATGTTAATTGGCTCTAGTTTCTATGATATCGAACAGTTCTCATTTTACTGTTTTGTGAATTGTATAGAATATAATAGCCTACATATTTATTACTTCTGCAATCATAAGGAAGCAAGTTTACTGTTCATAAACTTTTGAAATATATTCATAGGAAACTTAGTTCTATCTGAAATCAACTACAATTTACAGGCATATCTAAGAATTTTTACAAATTAATTATGTTTATTGAACTCTGGAATGTAGGTCCTTATTCAATGGCTACTCGGTGCATTTACACATGTCTTTTGTATTCATACATGGGATTGTCTCTAACTATCCAACAGTAATCTGCAAGCATTGATGGGTTCCATTTACCCTGATACCTTTTTTCCATAGTTGCAATTTCCTGGTGAAATCGTTCACCATGTTCATCTCTCACCGCTCCACAGTTTGGTGCAAAGAAGTCTAGATGAGAGTGCAAGAAATGAATCTTTAAAGACATGTTACATCCCAGGTTTTTATATGCCTTGAGGAGATTTTCCACTAACTCTTCATAGTTATCTGCCTTGGTGTTTCCCAAAAACTTTGTCACGACTAACCGGAATGCTTCCCATGCAGTCTTTTCTTTGTCACGCAGTAAACAATGAAACTCATCATCTTTAAGAAGTTCACCAATCTGGGGACCAATAAAGACTCCTTCCTTTATATTTGCTTCACTTAACCTTGGAAACTGACATAGGAGATACTTGAATGCCTCTTCATTTCTATCCATCGCCTTTACGAAATTCTTCATAAGACCAAGCTTGATATGCAATGGAGGTAGCAGTATCTTTGTTGGTTGAACAAGTGCTGGATACATAACATTTTTAGTCCCTGGCTGCAGTGATTTTCAGAGTGGCCAGTCTCTTTTCTTGTAATGTTCTGATCTTGCACGACTGTCCCACTCACATAGGAAGCAGCAGTACTTGGTGTATCCACCCTGTAGATCAAGCACTAGCGCAACCACCTTCAAGTCACCACAGAGGTACCACAGATGTTGATCATAGTTTATGCATCTCAACAGATGTTTCATGTTGTTATATGTTTCCTTCATGTGAACTGCATAACCAATTGGAACTGAAGGTAGTGCATTGCCATTGTGCAGTAAGACAGCTTTAAGACTTAGCGTCGATGAGTCAATAAATAGCCTCCACTCATCGGGGTTATAGCTGATTTTGAGGGCAGATGTTATTGCATGCAACAATATCACCTTCCATGAAGAAGAATTGGACAAGATGCTTTTGACGGTCGCGGAAGAAAGAAATCCTAACATCATCTGCTAACAGATGCCACTGTTGAAGCCTGGAACCTAAGAGCTCTGCCTTACTCTTGGGCAGGTCTAGATCTCTAACCAGATCGTTCAGTTCACTTTGCGATATCAGGTGTGGTTCCGTGGAGATTGATGCAATAAAATCTGTATCTGATGAGGTAGATGGTTCATGACAAAATCCTTCTTCTTCCTCCTCCTCAGTTGAATCGACTGAGAATGTTTCTGGTGCTTTTGGAACTAGCGGTTCTTCTGAATGAGCTACCGAACGTATCGCAGATGGAATATTTGGGTACTGTAAAGTCCACTTCTTTTTTTTTAATTTTAATTCCTTTCCCAATTGGAGGCACCTTGCAGAAGTAGCAATTGTCACTATGGTCAGATGGCTCTCTCCAGATCATTGGCACTGCAAAAGGTATAGATTGTGTCTTCCCGTTCAACCACTGTCTGAGGTATGATGAACATCTATTACAGCATGTGTGTGGAGCCCAACTCTTGTCCTGATTTCCTATTTTGCAGCCAAAATACAAGTGGTAGGCTTTCTTAACCAAAGGAGTCAGACTTCGCTTCTGTGATGAAAAGGTGACTTCACCACATATATAGCAGAAATTATCTGCTTTATTATGGCAGTTCCGAGGCATCGCTAAACGTAAATAGGCTGAACGATATAAACCGAACTGTAATGAACGTATACAGACTGAAAGACGTAATACGAACTGTAACAATTGCTGGATGACTGATAAAGGGAGAATATATAAAGCTGTGTTATGTAATTTTAGTTAGGATTGCATCACATGGGGGGAGATAAAACTGTCTAACAGTAAAAATGTCTTTGTTGCCTATGGCAACCAATCAGAGTGGAGCTTTCATTTTACCAGTAACAGTAAGCTGATCTCTGATTGGTTACCATGGGAAACTAAGACAGTTTTACTGTTAGACAGTTTTTGATTATCTCCCCCATGGTCTTTTATGTTCTTCTATTGGTCATTCTAAGATGATGCAATACTGATGATGCAAACTTTTCCCAGTATTGTATCACAGGCTGTGAGAAATATAGAAAGTACGTCTATATCTTGAAAATTAGAGCCAATTTCAAAATTTGAACATCATTTTCGATCTCAGCACCCCAAAATTAGTTAAGATCAACTGTTTTCATGTCGGAACCTTTTTGGCTGTTGACCAGTGTTTTGACCCAAATGGAAAGTGCCCCAACTGCCTGGAAAATTCTCTGTCTCTACCACTGTCTTAGGCAGGGTCCTGAATCTCCTCAAAGAGACCAGTCCCGCTTGAGGATTTACTGAAAGTACTCCATAGTATGAAGACTTATTGGCAATGTTCCATGAGAAACAAACATGCAAAGTGGTATCTACCAAGAAAGAGAACTATCTCGCCAGCACCATCTATTAAAAGTGGCTCCATATGAGTCAAGCTCCAACTTTCCAACAAGCCTTGGGATTTGATGGATGGATATCTGGCTTGGCTATATTCTCTTGTCTAATCCCAAGGTTTGTTGGAAAGTTGGATATTGACTCTTAACTCATAGGGAACCACTTTCAATAGGTGGCGCTGACAAGATGGTTCTCGTTCTTGGGAGATACCTCTTCGTTTCTCCCTCTCTCTCAATTCTCTGTAATCGAATCACACAATATTCGGGTTCATTAGAATCAGAACTTCTTGAAAAATTTGGGTTGAATTTTCCAATCGATTTGCTTATCTCTACCTGTCACACAACACTTGTGACCACCACAGTTCTTCCTACTAATCATAAAGCAGTATTATTTAGAGAGTATATCACACTGTCATTAGAATACTTTATAGAGGGAGCTGTTATTTAGTCACTGTATGCTGGTGTTATTTGTGCACTGTATGCTGGTGTTATTTGTGCACTGTATGCTGGTGTTATTTGTGCACTGTATGCTGGTGTTATTTGTGCACTGTATGCTGGTGTTATTTGTGCACTGTATGGTGGTGTTTGCAGCAACCCAGAGGGGAGGCAAGGATGGGAGGAATGGTAGTGGCTATGATAGTAGTAGAATAACTCACAATTCACGATTGCTATTCTCATGTGAATGGAGGGGCGCCACCTTTCTTCCCCTTGTGGGAACACACTAAGTTTTGGCGCTCCTGTCTGATGTCAGCAGTGGTGCTCTTGATGTTGTGAGGATTTTTTTTGTACTGGCACACATAAGGGGTCATATTTTTCTGTATAGGCACACATAAGGGGACATCTTTTTTCTGTACTGGCATACATCAGGAACATTATTTTTTATGGGCACACATTATAAAGAGTAGTATTTTTGTACTGATACATTATAAAGGGTTATTTTTGTAGATGGCATTTTTTGTACTGACATACATTATAAAAGGGTATTTTTTGTTCTGGAAGACATTAGGGGACATTTTTTCTACTGGTACACAATGTAAGGCGAATTATTACTACCGGGGGCATTATGGTAGGCCCTCTGAGTGCATACAGTGGCTTGGGTCTGTCCTTGTTGCACCTAGCTGCTCATTTGCATATGCATGAAAAGTACTTTTTCTCCTGCATGAAGCAACAGATCACTAAGTGAAAGGTATTATTATATTAATGTTTTATGTGGCTAATATCCTGAAATATTGCAGTTTTCCAGTTGGAATTTGAAGAACACACAATGATATTTCCTGTTTTTACAGCTTATTTTCCAGATTTACTGTGTAAACTGGGTGAGAGTCAGAAGAGTCATCTTATTATCCTTATAGAGTGGATTTAATGGCAGCACCTACTGCTGGAAGCCTAGATAGTGACAATGCACACTATACTGATCGATAAGATCCTGCAAGCAGCTGCCTTTTTTCTGGGGGTGGAGGGTGCACTCTATCAGTTCCTGGTCTGGACATACTCCATACATTCGTACATATATCCCTTTTTATGACATGTCTCAATTCAGTTGTCTCTCATTCATTTCAACTGCCACTGAGCATGCAAACCCTGCTGTGCTGTTAGATAATAAAGCAAGGAGGCGTGTGTCAATATGGCCGCCTTTCTGGAAAAGTTTTTAAAAATAAGAAATAAGTACGGTATCTCCAACTCTGAAAAAATAATAACAAACTCATTATTTCTCTTCTACAGGCTTTCATCTAATTACTGATACTTAATAAAACTAATATACTTGAGCTTTTCCCCTCTAATTTAGGCTCCTATAAATTTAGTAAGTGGCTTTTGATAAAACACCTGTCCCTTCACCTAGCTCTTGTTCAGCATCCATTATTTGCGAGCCCTCATAAAACAGCCATGTTTTCATCTTGTGACATGACCAGAGCTCTGTGTGATTATTGTGTACAGCCACCAGATACACTTTCCAAAGGATCACATTCCTGAGCAAGAACAAAAATAGTTTAGTATTGAATAAAGTGTTGTGTATCCTTCTTTCACTCGTATTCAGCATTGAGCCTTCTCATTTTACCAGCACAATACGCAAGATTAATCTGGCCTTGTGTGTCAAGGTTCAAGGTCTGGGAGTTCAAGGCTAGAACAGAGCGGCCTTTCAGAGATGGCAACCACAGCATTCTTATTATTCTGCAGAATTAGGGTGAATTTTTACCACATATTAAAATCTACAGCAAAACCCCTGACAAAATCTATGTGTAACAAGTGGATTTTTTTCGACTGTTTCTGAATTTACCCTAAGAATGCAGCAGATGTTTTTAACCCTTTCATGACTGGGTGATTTTCCTTTTTTTGTTTTTATTTTAATTTTTTATTCCCAGCTCTCCTAAAGCCATAACTTTTGTATTTTTCTGTTCACATAGCCATAGGATCGCTTGTTATTTGCAGGATAAGATGCCCTTTCTAATGGCACTATTTATGGTTGCATGCAATGTGGTGGTAAGCAGGAAAAAAACATTGGAAAAATTCCATAACATTTTTGGGGGTTTTGTTTTTAAAACATTCGCTATACCATAAAACTGACCAGTTCATTCGCCGGTCAAAACAAATCTGGCAATACCACATTTTTTTTGCGTTTTTATACTAAAAAAATAAATAAATAAATAAATAAATAAAAACCTTTAAAAAAATTAATTTTTTCTTTTAGTCTCCATATTTTGACCCCTATAAGGCTACTTTCACACTAGCGGCAGTGGATTCCGGCAGGCTGTTCCGGCGGGGGAACAGCCTGCTGGATCCATGCTGCCACTGGTGCACGTGTGGGGCCGGAACTACGCTCCGACCCCATTGACTATAATGGGGGCGGGCCGCGGATCCGGCCGCAGCACGACAAACTTGCCGAGAGGCAGCCGGACCAGAACTATGACATTTTTTGCAGGGCGATCTTTACTTTTCAGTGATACAATTTTGGGGTGTGTATGACTTTTTGATAACTTTTTATTTAATTTTTTGTAGGAGGAGAAGCGACCAAAAAATGAACATCAGGCCATCATTGGATTGCTTTGCTTTTGATTTTACTGTGTTACTAAGCAGCAGCCTTATGTCTCACAGGAGGACAGGGGCTGCTGCTAACACACTCCGACTCCCCCAATCCCCGCCAGGGGGAGCCGGTGCACACCCGGAAGTGAACACTTCGAAGTTTTCAGCATTCAGATAACTGTGGTCAGGATTGACCACGGCATCTGAAGTCCGGTGACTGACATTACAGCCGGTCGCGGACATGAGCTGCGGGAGCGGGCGCCATCTTTAAAGTCCCCATCGCCTACGTGAATAGCCGTATGGCAGTCGGGAAGGGGTTAAACTGTAGCAAATCTGCACAGATTTAATGAGCAGTTAAGATCAATGGCAAATTTATGTCATAATAGTTATGCTCAGCACCTGACAAGTGGCAGCGCTAGAGCTGGAATAAGGATTTTGGGGGATTGAACATTTGACACCTGAACTCTCGGAGCGTCACGGCCCTTGGGGAGGGGCTTGTGTGATTTAAGCGCTTCAGGTAAGCGGCGGCCTTACGGCCCCCATAGCGCCAGTGCTGCCACCTCACCACAAGAGGTGGTTGGCGTGTATGTGTGTGTTTGTCTTGTCCATACTGCTGTGGCTCCTGATGAGCCTGAGGAATAGGCAAAACGTGTAGGGAAGATGAGGCAGGGATGCTAGGGCATCCAGCACGTTGTCACCATAGTGTATAGCGCTGTGCCGTCAATGTGACGCTCATTACTGGGGGGGTAGTGGAGGTGTTGAGGTATTGGGTAGCGAGTGGCCACCGCTGGTTCTACTAAACACACTCTGAATAGGGGTCCTCAACATCCGCCTTATCCAGTACTAGTGGTCACGCCGAGCCTCCATTTAAACTAGGAGCCCTAATTATCAGGTTCCCTCTGATGGGGAGCAATCACGGCTCTGGAAAGTATATCAGGAAAGCTAAGGCGTTGTACCTGTATGCTATATTTGTTTTATATCCGTGTGAGGGTGTTGCATGACTGTACATTGGATCTTTAATGAGCTGCCCTATACAGGGAGTTGATCCATATCCACCCCCCGCATGATGATGAGTCCTTCCTTGTGATTTATTGTTTTAACGAATCTAAATAAAGTTTTGTAGTTTTTAGCATTCTTGTTAGTCAGTGATTTCTAGATTTATATCAAGCTTGCAGCTTAGAGAATGTGTCCTTTCTGCTGTAGCCCTCTCCCTATCACAGCTCAGGAGGCAGAATAACTCAGTGTCTATATTAAAATTTTAATTACATGCAAATACAAAACTATTCAGATCCAGGTGCTGGTTTGAAAACTGCAGAACATTTTTAGTGGGACAAACCCTTTAACACTAGAAACATTATGGAGACAGCTCCCTTAGCTAAAAAAATTGAGAGTAAATGTGCCCATAAACCTTTAATAGTTCGGATGACAGCTTTCCTTCCTGACTCCCCCATAAATATTTAATCTTGGCTCAGCTGAGGATCTGTGTTACACCAAACACTTAACAATTACCCATGGCCACCAATTTTATCGGCTTATTTGCTCTAGAACCTTTACTAAAGAATCTCACTACAGTGGCATCATACGTTACAGCATGCTGTAATATGACATTTCCGAGCAATAGTATTCCGCCGGAAGAGCGAGCGCGATATGATCCTCTGCTGCTGGTGGATCCACATATGGTTTTAATTATATTTAATTATACTCTGTATATAAGTAACCCATGTATATCATCAAACTATCCCCTGATGAAGCACTAGGCAAAACGCTCATCAGAGCGCTGGGCATTCTGATTGGTATTTCTTTTTATGCCTTGAGTTTGCATATCTTGCTGCACTTGTAAGCCATAGATGGTTACCACTTTAGCATCCTCATATTGACTATAAGGCAGATGCACTCTGTATTGCTGCTATTGTGATTCTGTGGCGATGTGCAGTAATCATGTATACATATATTGAGTACGATCCAACCGGGGTATGCTCTGGCATCTATTAGTTACTTCAAATTATGTCTGATACTATCATTTTCCATTTTAAACAGTATTTTAATTTTGTTTGTATTTTATTTGTATTCCAGGTGCCATTCTTTTTTTGTGTCTCACACCACTGCTCTCAAAGGTTATCATGGCACACAGCAAGATGGCAATCAAGGCCAGAATGGAGGCCTACTCTCTTCAGCAATGAGTCCTGCTTTTGTCTCAGAAGCAATGATAGCTGGAGACTGGGCTGGATACCATGTGGGCATTGCCATGAAGATGATTTCACAAGGGAATGTCACACTGCTCCTCCTCCCGCGATTATGGTGTGGGGTGGCATAATGTACAGTAGCCAGACCACTCTAATCTTAATTTCAGTTACACTAACAGCTTAGCATTCATATGGTCATGAAACCAATGGTATGGCCATTTCTCCAAAGTGTCCCAGGAGCCATTTTCAACAAGCCGGGGCGGACTGGCCATACAGGGAATTTTCCTGGTGGGCCAATGCCCATAGGGCCACCCGAACCCTCCTCACTGTCGCTGGCTAGGTACATACCACCGAGGAAACTATAGGGGTCATTATTAGAGGCATCATGTTGAATGTAGGACTGGCTTGGTGTTGTGGCCCGCATTTCACCTCCTAAGCTTCCTGCTCCATATCCATATTAGACAGAATTGGATGAGAAGGAAAGAACGTGGCCGCAGAGGGACAGCTTATGGAAAGGTATGTTGTTCTGCACTGTTGTATTTGGTTCTGTGGGATGGTATTCTCTGCTGCCAACTTGTATTGGCCCCGTCTACTTGTGTTGTCCAGCCTTCCGTCAATTTGGACCAACCTACAACATTGACGCCACTTTTAGGTTTTTTCCAGGATCACGTTAAGTTCCCAGTCCGCCATTGTCAACAAGACAATGCCAGGCCAGATGTTGCCCGTACTACTGAGAGCAGCCTGCATGGCCTAAACATGAAACCATGGACTTGTCTCCTATTGAGCACATCTGGAACATCATTGGTTGGCAATTACAAAGAGAGCTGTCAGCAGTGGATCTTGATGATGTGTGCCCAAATGCATTCAGCATGGCAGAACATTTCTCAGACAACTAATAATAATCTGATTGATAGCATTCCAAGGCACGTAAGTGCGTGTAATTCTGCGTTTGATGCTCTTACTCTATAAATCAAGAAGCTTTGAATATTTTGTTTCCGTTTTTCTTATAATGTCAATATCATATCTAGCAATCCTATGATTTTCATAATTCTTGACTTTTTCTTCTTTTTGTTGCAATTTCAAGCTACCGGCTTGATATAAATTTCGCAAAGCAATTTGAGCAATGAATGGGGAGATTCTGGAGGTACAGTGCTGATTCTCAATGTCTGATTTTCAATTTTTACATTAATCATGGAACCCCGACCAATCTATAAGAAAGCTTAGCATATCCTAGAAATATACCATACACTGGTTTAATATTTCATATACTGTACATTTTCCATGAACGTTATAAAGCATAAAAAAGAATCAGAACTCCCTGAGAAATTGTCTATCCCTTACAGTAAAATCTTCTACCCTAGTAACCCTACAGCGTATCATTACCTGCCATCGTGTAATTACTGTGGATGCTATAGGTAGCTCGTAATTAAAAAAAAAAATAGACTGACGACTTCTTGCTGAGCAAACGAGCCGCAGTAATATTTGTCATTTACTTTCCTCCCAAATGTCAGCTCCCTATCATCTACAAATATTTATGGAAGCAAACACTGCTCTGGGTGATGAATCTCCGTCACAACAGAGAGATCGCCGGGTTCACACCAAGTCTGAAAAGCAAACATAAATGAGTTTTTTACTGCAGCTTTGAATAGATGGAACTGAAATATAGTAACAAGCGAAGTGTCAGTATTGATTGTAGGATTATTAATCATAAATACAAGTATGTAAAATGAATGTCTGAGGCCTCAGCAGCTTCATCAAGTGCAGAAAGACTGGAATTGTGAATATGTGTGGTATCATTCAACGAGGCTCTACAAGCCATGTAGCTATGTAGTCAGCTTTCATATATCATAGCTGACATTCTGACTACCTGGAATTGCCACTAGAGGGAGATTATGAGCTTTCTGTATACAGTTTTATTAATGAGTGCTAATGCAACGTGCCGCCCCCCCAGGGCATGATCGGGGTCCCACTGTGTAGGAATGCCGAGTGGTATGTTGCGGCCTGAATAGTTTTGTGTGTTGCGGTGCTCCTACCTGGATACCGTCGCTCACCAGAGTTAGGCCCCGTAGCATTCAAAGAAGAGAGTTGTAGTTGGTGGAGTTAAACTATAAAGTTTAACAGTTTTACTTGAATAAACTTGCATCCAGACAACACTTGATCTTTCTCTTGGTTCCAGCGGGTTTTTGGGTAGACTGGCAAGTGAACTTGAATACCCTGCTTTATGCCTCTGCTGTGATCTTTGTCATCCGTTTGGTTTCTGGACTTTCTGAAGTTCCTGTTACCTTTGAATGGGGTGTCTTTGGCCATTGACCCCTTTGTGATACTCCGTCTATAAAATGCAAAGTGTTATGGTGCTCTATGAGCTGCTTCCCCTGGAAGACTCCTGCTGCAGGAGGGGGGGGGATGCTCCCCTCACTGCGCTATGTCTTGTCTCTTTCCAATTCTTCTATAGACTCCACTATAGCTTCATGCAACCCTTCCCTTGGTAAGAAGCGAGGCTATCCAGCTTCTGCCCAAAAAGGGGAGAGAATAGAATGGCAAGTTCCATCCTATGTAAAGAGCTCTCTCTGCCAGATACACTGCCAACTGTTGGACAACTAGGCACAGTGCATGCAATACAATACATAAGTTACATAGCAATGTTATTAAGGCACAGAATCAGAGGACCTGGAATAAATACACAGATTACATTATTAGTTAGCCATTAGAGACAGTAGCAGGGTGTAGGAATGGTAGTGTCCACTTTGGACTAAGACTAATAGGCCTGTTACAACTCTATGCAAGTTAGAATAAATAGTTTTGGGAATATCAAACTGTATATATGATAGTACAACGTAATAAAGCTAGAACTGCCTGAGCCCCACTAATGAATGGTCCACAATGATGCTTCAGCTTTGTAGCACTTTCAAAGTTTTTCCCTGCACAACTGGCCTGGCCCGAGGAAGCGCGACTCGGCACAAAACGGCCATCGCCGGAGGCTCACTTGTGGTGAGATGCGTATGTCCGCCCCCCCACACTATGATGGAAAGTGTGTAGCCGCTTTGAATAATAAAAGGACTTTGTTTTGAATTGGTGAGTGCCGCCTATCCTTCTTCACTTTGTACTATATTTATGGATTGACTGGACTATATGCATAAGGCAGAGCACCACCGAAATCGATACACAGCTGTAACCTGGACACAGGACTAAAACTGCTGTTTGGAGTTGTTTGTAGTGCCATCCTGTATACTCTATCTTTATCATTGACCCACTGTCCTGGAGTATGTTACAGAGTAGGCTTTTTCCAATAGTTGAGCATAGGCAGTAGTAATGATAGTAGCAATAGTCCTCCCTGATTCTTACTTTAAACACACTTTGCAATCTTTCCAAATAACCACAGCCATGCAATTCCATTCTCATTTACTTCTGCAATTACAAGATGAGGGGTTCAGATCTTAGATTCAGATGTGGTTTAGTGGGTGCCAGTGGCAATTATCCCTTTTTATAACCAGTAATGTTTTATTGCCATAAACGAGCGGTACCTTACTGTCTGAGTCCAGTGCATTGCCTTGATGGTTCTAAACCTTCTATGAACGTCTGTTCTTTTTCCCTAAGGAGAAGTCTCCCAGCTAGGGCTAATGCAAATACAATTTATGCAGATCAGAGGCGGACCCAATCATCTCAATGGGGCCACAACAGATGGTGGACAGCACACCTGCATCCATAAATCTGGTCCACTGCCCCACAAAACAAAAGAGCATGCCCTATTCTTGTCTGTTTTGCAGACGAGGACAGGACATTTCTGCAGGTGAAATAAAAAATGGTGACAGGCTCCGTGTTTTGCGGATCTGTGATTTGTGGAATTCAACAGATCAATGTTCATGGCAGCTTTTCAGTCTCAGAATGTTGATAGGAGGAAATCGTTACCATTTCTGACAACTCTCCCCTCCCCCATCTTCACCATAGCCCAATTATCCTATGATAATAAAGACATAACTCAAACTTCTTTAACGAACACCTTTTATTGTTGGGTGGTGATCGGCCACAGCATATTTAATAACCCTAAGCGGCAATCTCTTTCACCTCATTACTGTTACACAACAAAACGGAGCGGTATGCCAACCGCCGGACTCCCAGCGGGCAAGTCCGCCATCTGTCTCTCTCCACATCCCATTCTATTGAGCTGCCGCTTGCTGTGACTTGTAAAGTCTCATAGAGCATCCTTTGCACTAGTAAACAGAAAACGTGTAAGCAAACTCATCAAGTAATTGAACAATAAACAGCACCTGTGTAGCAACCCAGAAAAAAACAAAGGCGGGACCAAAGCTCTTCCGTGCGCTGAGAGGAAGAGCAGGGGAGCAGGAAGGGGTATATAGGACCTATGGGAGGAACTACCGGCCCTGTAGGAGAGCTAAACCGGATGGGGGTGGGACCGCTGGACATACTGGGAAATTAACCCTTACAGATCCTGCCATAAGGGCAGGGATTATACCAGCCTGTTTTCTGGATGAGTCTTCTATGGGCCAACTTTGCAGGAGCTCAAACATGTAGGTCTCGTCTTTAGCTCTCTGTTCATCCAACACTCTCTCTAACTAACCAGAAGAGGCCAGACCAGCCTGATTCCATGGCAACCTAACCAAGACTGCCAGTGTTAATTGTTTTATGTCCAAACACAACTATTTGGAATATATAGTGCATAGAGAAAGTAGAGCCTTTACAGTAAATCACAACATTTAACCTTTTGCAAACAACTAACTTTTAGCAGTGATCCACTGGGTCACTGCACTTGCTTTGCCACAATAAAAAGTAAGGTACCTTTCATCTCACCTGACCTGCCTGTTAGAGGGTGCCTGGCTGATCAAACATGCACTTCTGAGAAGCCTGTAGCCTTCTATAACCCGCTCTCCACTAGCACCGTATACACTATTTTTGGACTGTTTCTACCGTTCCACCTTTCAACTTTCTCTCTGGCAGCTCCCTTGCTCTCTTTTTGTATTAGTCTCTATTTTTTCAAGTTTGTCATATAGTGTAGTTACTCATCTGACTGTTGTATGTGTACATTAATATATAATAATCGCCTTCTATATGTTCTGGAAATATATACATATTATAATACGGCACCCAAGTAATCATAAAAGGTAGGTAGTTTGTAGAAACCATCTGCACTATTTGAGATTCCACCGAAGTAACCAGTGATAGAGTTTTTTGATAAATCTGGTGATATCTGGTGATAACTCATTATGTACAACTCAATATCTGTTGATGCCAATGTTATTTTCCCCTACAACTCAGCAAAGCACTAGCTACTTCAGACCGATTCCAAACACTGAATATGTTTACAAGATGCCGCTTCTACACTTGGGGGCTCTTTTACAGTCAGTGCAATGGACAAGCGCCAAACGGTGACTCTTATTTAGCAGCCAGGATAATAAATGCAAAATTAAAGATATTAAAACTTCACATAAAGCTTACAACTAAACATCAATGCCCCTGAAGTACAGAGGCAGGGGTGCACCACCAATGAGGCCAGGTGAGGCGATCCCCTTAGGCAGCACCAGGTAGGGGCAAGAGGGGCAGCGGTAGGGAAAAGAGTTTAGGTTAAGAAATTGGCATGGGGGGGGCGCCATTTGAGTTTTTGCCACAGGCAGCAGAAAGGCTAAGTGCACCCCTGGTAAGAGGTTATAGAGCGCAAGACAGAGTGAGTCCTCTATGCTGTAATCTCTTCGCATTCTATCTGGTGGTCATCTAGTTCAGTAAAGGCTAGATGGGTAGGACATGGTGTAAACTATAGGATATACAGTAGAATTCATGCATATCAGTAAAGTTAAATATGTGATGCCCTGGAATATGTAGGCTTTATCTCTCTCTCTCTTTCTCTCACTTACTCTCTCTCTATATATATGTACATATATCCAAAATTCCATGCTGATTCATTTCTTTTTTTATCTTGATAGGGTCCAGTGTTATACTTTTCAGATATGTAGTTCAAAATCCTGCATAGACCTAAAGGTAAGCTCTAATGCTCCCTCTACTGGTGGCTGTAAGCAACCATAATTTTCTTCTCCTGATGCTTCTATTTCTTTAATCATATAAAAGTATATTTTTTCACATCAGCATTTTTAAAGTGAACATAAAAATATCAATTACACTTTTTGTGTTGCCTCCCAATATCTACTCAGAATCCCCAAAGTTGAGGGCATGTGTTGGGTATGTAGAAATGAATATTAACAAGGGATCCCTCTCCTCATCCCTTTTGCTCATTAATTACTGTGTGATATTTAGAAGGAAAGTGAAGCTACAAGACAAGTCCAATCAGTTCAGCTTGTTATCCAGCAAAGTTGATCCAGAGGAAGACAAAAAAACTCTCATGAGATAGAAGCAAATTTTCCTCATTTTAGGGGATAAAAATTCCTTCCCGACTCCAATCAGGCAATCAGAATAACTCCCTGGATCAACGACCCCTCTCTAGTAACTATAACCTGTAATATTATTACCCTCCAGAAATACATCCAGGCCCCTCTTGAACTCTTTTAGTGAACTTACCATCACCACCTCCTCAGGCAGAGAGTTCCATAGTCTCACTGCTCTTACTGTAAAGAATCCTCTTCTACTGTATGTTTGTGTGGTCTGCATTTAAAAGATGGGAGGTTGGGTGGGGGCGGCAGTAGTCTGATTTGAGGTCAGTATAAATCTGGAGTCTGATCTGGGATCTCTGTAAATTTGAGGTCTGATCTGAGGTCTGTGTTATTTTAGAGCCTGATTTGGGTCTATATAAATTTGGGGGTCTGTTCTGCAGTGTGTATAAAGCTGGGGTCTGATCTGAGGTCTGTATAAATTTGGACCTTATCTGGTGTCAGTGTAATTTTGGTATCTGATCTGAGTCTGTATAAAATTTGGGGCCTGATTTGGGGTCTGTATAAATTTGGGGTCTGATTTTGTGTCTGTGTAAATTTGACGTCTGATCTGGGGTCTGCGTAAATATGGGTTCTGATTTGGGGTCTGATCCTAGGCATGTATCAATCTAGGGTCTGATCTGGGGTATATATAAATTTGGGGTCTGATCTTGGGTCTGTGTATTTTTGCCGTCTGATCTGAGGTCTGTTTGAAATTAGGTTCTTATTTGGGGTTTAATCTGGGGTCTGTATGAATTAGGTCTGGTCTGAGGGTCTTTATTAATTTTGGTATCTGATCTGAGTCTGTATAAAATTTGGGGCCTGATTTGGGGTCTGTATAAATTTCGGGTCTGATTTTGTGTCTGTGTAAATTTGACGTCTGATCTGGGGTCTGCGTAAATATGGGTTCTGATTTGGGGTCTGATCCTAGACATGTATAAATTTGGGGTCTGATCTTGGGTCTGTGTAGTTTTGCCATCTGATCTGAGGTCTGTTAGTTGAAATTAGGGTCTTATTTGGGGTTTAATCTGGGGTCTGTATGAATTAGGGGGCTGATCTGGGGTCTGTATGAATTCGGGACTAATATGCAGTGTGCATTAATTTTTGGGGCCTGGTCTTTTTGTTGTCTGTCTGGAGGTCGGTATGAATTTTGGAGTCTTTAATAATTTTAGAGTCTGGTCTGAGGGTCTTTATTAATTTTGGGGTCTGTATTAATGTTGAGGTCTCATCTGGGGTCAGCATTAGGAAGGGTTTGTCTAGCCTTGTGAAATTATTTTTTGAAAACTATCAAGAATGCCACAAAAAAATAGTGGCATTAGCTCTTGGTGTCATTCCTGGGTCCTGGCTGTCTGAGGGGAAGCTCAGGGGTGGTGAGTGTGACATACGTATGTGCTGTAGGTGTGATATATGTAGATATCATATGCCTGTGACCATGAAAAGCCAGGATCCTGTATGGGCTGTGAGCATTGCACTTCACTGCTGTGTATCCATCTATATTGTATCGTATCTGAAATGAATGAGGTCCATTAAGTGGAAATCTTTTCCATATCTGGCCCATATATCTGGCCGAGTTGGAGATCCCTGCCTTAGATGAAAACACATTTTCAAGCTCGCAAAGCTCCCTTTTTCCAGTCTGCTTTTAAAGCTGTTTTTCTTCTCTCAGCTGCAAACCAGTCTGCAGGTTTTCTCCTCTGGATTCAAAGGGTTGGTATACTCACCGCTTAAATGTGTGCATGTCTCAAGTGGTTTTCTGTGGAAACAGCAATCCAAAAAACAAAGGCAGCCTGGCACAATATAACTTCTAAAACCTCTCTTTATTAAATCTGGATAAAGGCATCAAAACATATCAGGGACACAGCAAACAACACTTGTTGATGCGTCTCTGACCTGTACTGTCCTTACAGCACAAGCCTCAGACCAGTAGGGGTGGTACACTTTAATTACTTGATCTTATCAGGTCACTTGTTTACTCGTTCTATGAGTAAGGATTGTTCAGCTCAGAAACGCGTCAGCAAAGGACGTTTTCTGTGTTACTGATATGCTGCTTTGATCCAGATTTAATAAGAGGTTTTAGAAGTTACATTGTGCCAGTATATCTTTATTTTTCAGATTACTGCTGTCAGTACTTACTGCAAATAGTTATTAGCGCCACATTTTAGGTAATCTTACCCAGTAGGGACATTTCACATGAATTTTTTTGGCACATTAGTCATTAGTCCTCCTCCAGTAATGGACAATGATTTTGTAAAAGTCGTATGCCCCACAAATCCTACTATAATGCATCTATGCATCCTCTAGAACCCTTGAGAAGTAAGAAAATAGGATGGTCATGATGTTCAGTGGGGTAGGGGGGGGGTTGGGACCTTAGAGTTTTATTGCAACTCAGCTACATGTAATTGGGGTTGAGTTGTAAAACAGTCTGGCAAAACTTCATTCTAGTGATTGGTGGGGCTCCCAGTGCTGATATAATGGCACAAATTGTCAAACACCTTTGCCACCGTTTCAGATTTGCTATTTTATTAACTGTCATAGACTTCAATGGAGAGCCACAGCCAGGGGCGTTAACTAACATAGTGGCAGACTATGCGACTGCTATGGGGCCCAGGGCAAGTTGGGATCATCCCCTCTTCTACTGGAGGTGAAAACTTGGTGAGGACTCTACCCTCTAAAGTAACAACTTTTGGCAAATAAGGCAGTGGAAAAAAATTGTCCAAGTGTCATTGAAAAGGGATTTAGGCAGAACCCTTCTGTCCTGTGTGGGGGGCCTAGTTAAATCCTTGCTATGGGGCCCTTACGCCACTGACCACAGCCAACCTATTTATTGAAGCTGATGAAACTGAATGCTGCTTCTCCCAATAGTTGTGAGTCCCAGAGGTGTTACTCCACTTATAAGATGTCTTGTTGACATGCGATAAACATCATAACATCTTTTAAAGGGAGTTTTATGATGCAATTTAGTATTTTACATGGCAACTTTAGGGTTTTTGGCAACTCCCTACATTACGGATTCAGGGAAGCCAAATCTGCCCAGATGACAGGGTGATAAATTTCTCTCCTTTGTCTTCATCATGGTGTTGCTAGGCTAAAACATGCCCAGGGACCCGAACTTAGGTGGAGGTTTATCAAACTGGTGTAAAATATAACTGGCCTAGTTGCCCATGGCAACCAACCAGATTCCACCTTTCATTTTCTGTGAGCTGTGAAAAATGAAAGGTGGAATCTGATTGGTTGCTATGGGAACTAAGCCAGTTCTACTTTACATCAGTTTGATAAATCTGCCCCTTAGTGTCCACCTCATATACAACTGCATCACCATCCTCAGAAATGCAATACAGTTGTATGGCAGGAACCAGAAGATAATAGTTCCTGATCCCACTGTTCACTCCCATAGGCCAACTAACCCAGAGGACTAGCAGCCAAATGAAGGGGAAGACTGGAAGAGGCTTTATTAATGCTGGAGGCACTTTAGAGAGCTTTATCAAAACCAAGGGAACTATGGGGCATTATTACTATTTGGGATACTGTGGGGTATTATTATTGAGCACAATACAGAGGGCACTCAGGGAGCATTATCACTGTAGGGGACACTATCAGTAATGAGGGCACTCTTGGAGAGTATTTCAATTGGTGGAACTTTTGGAGCACTATTAGTATGGGGGTGGACTACTGGTATGGCAATGTTATGTCTTCAATATATCATTTTGGATATACTTGGGACGACAGTGGGCACAGTATTGCGGGTAGCAGCAAAATGACATTTTTGGGGGGATGATGATAGAAAAGTAAAGAATCTAAGATGTGGCAAACTCCGTAGAGACAAGATATGGCTGAAAGAAGTTGACATGACAATCTGGACTGAATGGAGAAGATAAGGAAAAAGAACTTGTATAATCAGAGGAGACATCACTGGATGTAATAGGTATGTAGTGAAGTATACTTCTGTATGTTTGGTAGCACTGAATGTAATGTGCATTCAAACATGCCATCAGCACTGGGTTGGAGGGGAGGTTGGATCGGTAATTTGGCAAATATGCATACAGTAGGGGCTGGGGCCAGATCTTTTGAGATCCTAGACCCTTGCCCTTTAGTAGCTTGCCCTTTAGTATACTTGCCCTTTAGTATACTTGCCCTTTAGTATACTTCTGTATGTTTGGTAGCACTGAATGTAATGTGCATTCAAACATGCCATCAGCACTGGGTTGGAGGGGAGGTTGGATCGGTAATTTGGCAAATATGCATACAGTAGGGGCTGGGGCCAGATCTTTTGAGATCCTAGACCCTTGCCCTTTAGTAGCTGTCCCTATAGCTGGTTCCTCAATACACATACATAGTAGGCTTGGCCATTCCGGCCAATCATCTATGTGTTTTCAGTGGGGAGAGAGGAGAAAAGCTAATGCGACCTGTGGCGACAGGTTATCTCCCGGGAGAACAAAAGGATAAATAAAGTAGCTGAAATATCAATTTCTGTCTTTATGTATTATAGATTTTTTCTGTTGTTCATGAGTCCAGTTACATCTGATAGATATTGCAGATACTGAGCGGTAACTTCTCCAGCTCCCAGTGAAGAAACTCCTGATTATTTGCCGAGGTCTAAAGATAGATTTAATCAAGACATTTGATTTCTGGCACATGGTGTCTACAGAACAAGCTCAATCTATAAGATGACTGCTGCAGTGTTAGCTGAGCTCATTTCATCTGCTGTTCTCACTCAGTAGTTTCTTTTATCATTTCATGTTTATTTTCTTCACATGTTCAGGCAATTTTAACAGCAATTTCTTGGTTATAAGGACTGCATCAGTTTATAACATAATAATGGATCCACCCAGTAACAAATACAACAACCAGCAATAACATTATTACCACCTGCCTAAGTTCCCCTTTGTGCTTTGTTGACCCATTGAGGCCTCTGAAGGTGTCCTGTGGTATATGGCACCAAGATGTTAGCAGAAGATACTTTAAGTCCTGTAACTTGCGAGGTGGGGGGTCTCCATTTATTATTTTCATAGGGGTTGCAGTTGTGACTGGTCCTCATAGTTCAGGGGGACCTTAGGCCCCCCACCACCACCACATTAGAAAGTGTACACTCTTAAGAATGTCAGCTTTGGCTTCATCTGTGTGTTCCAAAGGCAGAGGTGGGGCCTTCGTATTGAGCATTGTCCCCCCCAGGACTGTCCAGTAATGCCAATTAGGATATAGCCATGCTCTAATAATTGCCTGTGCATTTTGACTTTACATTATAGTTAAAATTATATTCGAATGTAGAAGTCAACCAAGTGGGCTAAAAAGGTTATAAATAACAAAATAAATACAGTTAAATAAAGTTTCAAATGATCAAAAATAAACACATCTGGCATTTTCATGCTAGACCCTCAAGTTGTATAAACCCGTACAATGTCCCCATATGTCTTTATAGCAGTACAAGCTGCATTTTTCTGATTAATTTTCAACTGCCCTGCACAGTCTCCAGCCACCAGTAGGGAGCTCAGGAGCTTTCTACATACTACATATACATCTGCAGCTCCCTCTAGTGGTGGCTGCAGGCATCCAGAAGTTTATCATTTAATTCTGTTCAGGGGATTTGGAGATTAAAGGGAGGCTCTCAGATGCTTTCTGCCCATAAAACCAATAACAGGGGACTAAAACTGATGCCGGAACATAGCTTTGTGGCTGGTGATTGACAGCTCCACCCACAATGCTGGCACGGAGGCTGTTGCCTATCTCAGGGAAAGTACTCCTCATGTGCTGTCTTGGGATGGCGTGGTGCATGCACAAGGTTTCAATGCTCAACAGAGTCAGGTTGGTCAATGCTGGAGGTGTCAATCAACACCAACAAAGAGTCATGAGGCAGGGGTTTACTGAAGAGCGCTTCAGCACTTGCCAGGCTTGGAGTCGCCCACTGTGAACTTGTGAGCTCCTTTGCATATGTGAAAAAAAGTTAATTTTCTCAACAATTGGATTTCCCCTATCCAGCACTGTTACTAAGTGCCAAAAAGCACCTGTCAGACTATTTTTTTTAAGGAAGAAAGTGGACATTGACTGTAAAGGGTTAAAAAATCTAATAGTCAAAGGCAACACAGTTTTGGAATTATAACAGCATTTTTGGAGCAGGTTATACACATATGCCATATTGGGGAATTCTGATGTCAGATACTGGCAAAAATGGAAGGATTGCCTTAGGCATTGCTTATGGGCCCAACTATATTTCCACACAATGCAAAGGAAACAGTGATAAAAGTCCTATTTGAAGCCTGCCATTAATTGGAAAACATTGAGGACTTCATGCCAAGTAAGTTCCCCTGCTGAGTTGGTTTTCAGGCAGACCACTATTCAAACAGACCTCAACTGTTCTGGCTCTAGTTCCTTCAAGTCTGATTTGAAATTTGACAGATGCCATGTGTTTCCTTCCAATCTCAGCTGCCACATATATGCAAATGTTCTCTCATTATATATATAATATTAGTGGAGATGCTTAATTAATTCATGTATGTACAAGCCAGTGCTGTCTCTATTATGTCTGCTGATGTGAAGACTCTTTGATGTTAAGCCTAATTTGAATTAGCATTTTATGGAAGGATATCCTGATCCAAATCTAAGGTATTTCAGATACAGGATTCTGGCTTTTGCCTGTGACCAGGGGGGATGCATTTGTGTGCAGAGTCTGGAGAATGCCAATGTGCCGTTATTCCACTTTACATTGGCAGAAGACCAAGCCATTCTTTGTGTACTTTTGGGCAAGATGTTTACTTCTACTGAGCAATGTGATATGAAGACCTAATTAGAACTGTTCCTCCTATTGATTCCCTGATATTTCTCAGCTCCTGGCAGCAAAACATGATGAAAAGTTTTCTATGGATTTAAAAGACGAATCCACTTCACTTTTAAGGGAAAAAAATTAATTGATACGGCGCTCCCTAAGGTAGTAACGTGAAGAGAGCAAGGCGATATCACCTACTCCCAGATTGAAAGGTGCTCACCTGAGGTGGTTCTGTGTGACACAACTGAAGAGTAGATAATAGAGATGAGTCAACTTTTGCAAAAATTTGATTCGGCTGCTTCGTCAAATTTTAAAAAAAAAAGTTCGCTTTGTGACTAATTACTTGACTTACGTGACTAATTATTTTTTTGCAAGTATTGGGAGCAATGACAGGGAGCTGCGATAGCGCCACTCCTCATCATTGTACCCCTCAGATGCCACATTCATACGTGATCACGTCATCTGAGAGTAATAATACAGTTTAAAATTAACAGGAAAAAAATTAAATCATACTTACCTCCTCCAGTTGCTCGCAATGGGCCGGCCGCTTCCATCTTGCTTAAAGATCTTGCGCAAAATCTCACATGGCCCGAGATGACATTGTCATGCCGGCCAGCGCAGTGACGTCGTATGTCACCACGCATGAGATTTCGGCCAAGATCTTCAATTAAGATGGTGGCGGCCGGCCCGTCACGAGCAAATGGAGGAAGTAAGTATGATTTTTTTTTTAACTATTTCAGGTTAAATCGATTTGCTACCAAGACGCATGAGGAAATTCGAATTTATCCTGAAATTCAGATCAAATTCCACTTTGTTGGATTTGATTCGCTCATCTCTAGTAGATACACAACTTCAGATGGCACTGCAAAATATGCAATTTCACATTAAAATCTTTATTTATTCAGGAGAAGGGTAGTGCAACAGGCATACTGTTTAAGTGCACCAAGCATGCTTGAAAGCCTGAAACGTTGCTGTATTGCTGTTGCACTACCTTTCGGCTGAATAAATAAAGATTTTCATGTGAAACTGCATATTTTGGAGAGCCGTCTGAAGTTGTGTATCTACATGATATTGGTCCTGGGGTGGAGAAGGACCTGAAAGGGATGTGCACCCAAAAAGTGCTGTGGGCACTATTGATGTACAACAACTGAAGCACGTTATAGTGGCCCAATGGCCTTCAAGACACAGGATGCAGCTACCAGGAACCCACTGTCTGAAAATAATCTCTGCCATGGACAATCCTCAGTTTGGAAAAAAGAAATAAAAGGGATCCAAAATGGTGTTTTCCAAAATAATAATCCAAGCTTCAATGGATGAAAAGACATCCATCTTTATTGGATTGTTGTGTCCATTTCACCTGACAATGAGTTTTTTCCTCTGGACCTTGGATTATTGTTTTGAAAGCACACCATTGCTGGATCTCTTTTGTTTCTTTTTTTCCTGATTGACAATTTCACTTTTAAATCTTTTCCAACTTTTTACAATTTTTTTCTATGACAGCCCTATGCTTTCAGAATCCTGTACATACTGGTTAATACCACTGCTACTAGGTGGTATCACACTATCATCTATAATAGTGTTTCTGAACCTTTTCATACCAAGTACTCCATAGTGACAAGAATTTCAAAACGATCAATGATAAGGCTATTCTCATGCTGCTGTCATAGGATTTGTTCCGTACCCCTGACAGCAGTTCTTTCAGACTTCACAGAAAGCATAGCACAGCATGCAAAGCTAATCTTTCCATGAAAATGACAGACACCACATTAGGATCCATAATGGATAACTATTACTTTTTTTGGCAGACGTGATGAAGATTAGGTTATCGTATCATCTCCGATAGGCTTCAGGCTCAGTGACCTGTAGCCTACAGTATGAGAGTGAATGATAGGACAGGGAAACATTGGCTCAAGTGCCCAGTTGTAGCATTCAACTGGGATGTCGAGAGACCCTAGCAATCAGCAATGAAACATTGCTGGATGCTAGGGCAGTCCTGTGTGCCCCCTCACCCTGCGGTGGTTGAGAACCACTGATCTATAACGTGCATTGATATGGCCAACTGTGCATGTTATGTACAGTGTATTAAGAAATCCAAAGCTGGTTTGGCAGATATTAATCATAGACAGCTGTTTCCAGTGTCAGACTATGGTGCCTAGGGCCCACCAGTAAACTTTATTTTGGGGCCCACCGTACAGATACATTCAGATATTACCTGCTCACACAGCAGCAAGATGCTACCAGATGACTGAATATAGGGGTCCCTGCAGCAGCTCTGAGAAGGTAGGTCCTGGGGAGAAGAGGACACTGGTGGCTTTCCTCTATACCTAGAAGACATCTCAGCTCTGATTGTGTCTATAATAATAAACTGGGGAGTTTCTTTAATAATCTATCAGGTTTTTTATATGAACATTGGCTGGTTAAGGTGCTGTACACTGAACATATGTATGTAGTGCAGTAATTCTACTGTGTTATGTGCCACTTGTGCAGGGGGTGGGGAGACTAGGGATCCACCTTGCTCAGGGGCCCACCTCTGTACCTCTGTAGGCCAGTCCGAGCCTGGCTGCTATGGGGTGCTTACCCCCTGGCCAGTACAGAGTAGGATTCTGTCTGGCTAATTTCGATGCCGTGAATGTGATATAGATCTTCGCATATATATTTGCTATGGAGCAATGGAGCATTGCCCATAAGTCTCCATACCCTAGAGTACTTCAGAGT
The DNA here is from genome assembly GCA_900303285.1 of Rhinella marina. Classification (NCBI taxonomy): domain Eukaryota; kingdom Metazoa; phylum Chordata; class Amphibia; order Anura; family Bufonidae; genus Rhinella; species Rhinella marina. Next base: position 33,790 of record ONZH01000497.1, read on the forward strand.
ACTTTATAGAGATTCAGCACCCTGTCTAAGCTGTGTTTAGCCTACAACAGAAGAAAATTTTTGAACTAAAGTGGTGTTTCCAAGGAAGGGGATTCAGCTTGGACCAGAAGTGCCTAGTGGTGTTGTCAGTGCAGTATTAGTAGTAGTGTACATAGGAGAGAAGTAAACTTGAGCAGGGCAATCCAAAGAGATCTCACCAGAGGACAGTACTGAGCCACTGGAGGAGTTATGCCTTTTTTGTGGTTCTGACGCAGAGTGTCTGTAGGACCATGACATCTACAACAGAGCTATCCCATTGCCATTGATTGCCTGCATGTCCATCAGGGTTGCCAACCGTCCGTAAACTTACGGACAATCCGCAAAAGATGGTTGTTTCTCTCTGCTGTCCGTAGCATCCGGCAGAAAAAAACACCGTCCGTAAATTTTTTGGGACGAAACCCCGAAGTCTGTACTGCGCATGCGTGCGTAGTACAGACTGTGCAGAGAAGTTCCGGCGGTGCTGGCCCACTCAGAGAGGGCAGGCAGCCGCCGGAACGTGCAAGGATTATTACCTGAGGGGCGGGCAGCAGCTGCGCAGAAGGAGCCGAGGCGCAGGAGGCAAGTGACGAGCCGGGAGAATCGCCAGGACAGTGTTACAGTGGAATCAGGTAAGTATGTCATTTTTGTTTTTATTTCACTGCTGAGTCACGGGGGCACTATATGGGGGCTATCTAAATTCTGGGGGGCACTATGGGGGACTACCTGAACTTACGGGGGCTATCTAAACTTACTTGGGGCCAACTACATGGGGCTAGTGTCCCTAATTCTTGGGGCACTACATGGAGCTATCTAAACGTGGGGGTAATATAGAGGCTTACCTAAACTTACGGGAGCACTTTCAGGGGACCATGTAAGTTATTGGGGGCACTATATAACGGGTATTATAATTACTGGAACCATTACAGCAGGTCCTTATTATTTCTGGGAGCACTACTGGAGGCATAGGAAAAATGATTTCTATTATGGTGAATTATTACTACTACCAGGGGTACCATTGAGGGTGTTACTATTATTAGTACAATATGGAGGGCACTACTGCTAAAAGGGCTACTCGTGGAGCATTATCATTATTGGGGCGCTATTACTAATGAGGGCACTCTGGGAAAGAATTATTAGTATCAGGGACTTTAGGGAACACTAACTATATGGGGTCCTACCTATATGGCACTGTTATATCTACAGTATAGTGTTTGGGGACATTGGGGAGCACAGTGGGCACAGTATTTTAGGTAGCAGCAGGATAACAGAAAAGTGGGTAATCTAAAGTGTCTTTGTGGCAAACTCTGCAGAGAGAAGAAGTGGCTGAAAGCACTCGTCATGGCGGTCTGGGCCAAATAGAGAAGATGAGAAAAGAGAACATCTACATCAGGGAGACGTCACTGGATTTAAGAGTTATGTGGTGCTGTGGTATGTTTGGTATTGGCGGATGTAATGTCCATCCAAATATGTCCTATGTCCTCAGAGCCATTTTATGCAGCTCTGGTTTGTTAAACTGCAGCAAGGACTTGCCGGTATATGGTATGTTACTGTTGCAGCCAATCACCAATCGGTGATCTAATGGCTGCAGTGGGCACATGCCATACACCTGCACATCAGTGTGCACATCACCAGCACTATGACAGATGTGCACACTTGCCCATTACATGCCTGTCAGACTTTGTTTACATGGCAGCAGCAATGATGCCAGAAAGTCCAGCGTGTCACAGGCGTCACCACTGCAGCCATATAAACAAAGCACTCAGACTAGAATGGCAGGGATGTAACAGCTGAAAATTGTTGATTTTAACTACTGAACAATCCTCTTTATTCTGGGCGTAGAAGGGCATGTCCTCTAAAAAGGGGTGTGGTGTAATGTCTGGACCTGCGATCACATCATAGTCATGTGATCTTTTCAGCACTGGAAGCGGTGATAGGACCTGTGATGAGTCACCATCAGTGACCAGTGCAGAGAAAGGCAGCGCTCAGCAGTGGAGACCTGTGATGCCTTGGAATGAATGTGAGCGGCAGAGACATGCTGGGAGATGTGGTTCTCCCCATTATACCTCTTCCCTGCTTAGTGGGAGGGAAATATGGGACTGCATGTTAGAGGGGCTGAGGGGAGGGGTGTTACATGGGACTGCATGTTACAGAAGATTGGGGAGATGACTGGTGTTATTTACATGGGGTTGGATATTATAGAGGACTGGAGGTGTGATGCTTTTACATGAGACTATTTGTTGGAGGGGCTGAAGGAGGGGATTTAAGTTATTTAAATGGGACTGTATGTTATAGAAGACTTTAAGGAAGAGATGTTATTTACATGGGACTGTATCATATAGAAGACTGGTGGGAGAGGACTGGTATTATTTACATGGGACTGCATGGTATTGAAGACTGGTGGGAGAGGACTGGGTTATTTTACATTGGACTGCATAGTATAGAAGACTGGAGGGATAGGACAAGCATTATAATTTATGGGGGCACTACATAACTCCAGGGGGTAGGGCAGGAGGAATTATAATTACAGGGGGCACTGCAGGGAACATTATAAATACTGTGGGCAGTGGTGGCGGGCACTACTACTGAGGGCTCTATAGAAGTGCCTTATAGATTGGACTTATTTCTATTAGGGGTGCCCTATAGGGGGGTCTTATTAGTACTGAGGGCACTGTAGGGAGCCTTATTACCACTGGGGGTAATATGGGGGACTTCCACCTAGCAGTGAGCCCGATGACGTCACCGGCTCTAATGGACGGGCCTTATCGCTGCCCTAGCCTGTAAAGCCGCCCATCATTGCTGGTGACATCTCCGCCTAGCAGTGTAAAAATGTAAACAAAAAAGCGCTTTACAGTGCAGGGCAAGGGAGAGCATCGCAGCATGAAATGTCAGAGGGGCTGAGTAGGGGGAGAAGGGGGGGGGGCAGGATACATTCCTTGCACAGGGGCCCTCTGCTGTCTGTGTCCGCCCCTGACATTATTTTTACAGTTTCTGGTGGGTTGTGTTCATGTAGTCTTTGCATTAGACCCACCAGGCCCAAAGGAACAGTACAGTAAGTAGCTGACATACTCCTCCACCTTGGGTAAATTATCTTCAAAATCTTATAAATAATCGTTTTTTGCAATATATCCTTTCGCAACCTGATTTATCAAGTTCCAAATGTAATAAAGCATAATAAATGCATGGCACATTTTATCAGAAGAATCATATATTTCAGAGGATTTCACTTTTACCGGCATTACGTTAATATATTCTGTAGGAGAGACGACATATCAAATCCATCCTTTGCATCAATGCAATTATTTCTACAATGAATAAAACACATGAGAGTGGAATGCCTTTCCAACATAATCATTTCTGATGACGGGTTCATGATGACTCCAGTGTAAGCTTCACAAGGTGAACTACAGGTCAGGAGAGCAACATTAAGGGGGATGCGGTATACATTGACTACTGTATAAACTGATAACAGCCCAGGTGTCTTAGAAAATATGGCAAGGACTCAAAAGAGAGAAATCTTGCTTCTCTCTGAAGATCTGTGCATATGTAACAGACCACAAACATTATATATGTATAAAGGCCTGTGCATTATGGATGGTTGTTGCATAAGAAAGGTTTAGAGAAAGTTGCAGGTAACCAAAATTACAATAAGATAGATATTCGATGATTCCCAACATATAGGAACCACTAAAAATAAAAAATTCCATCTCAAGGATCACCACACATTGACATGGAGAAACTTTGGTACACCACAAAGGTCCAGCGCAAGAAAATTGCATTAGGAGCTAAGTTTGAAGCCAATCGATTGGCAGTAGGATCCGTTTCTTATTGCTTGTTTCACAGATAACCTATGAGACCTCACTGATGATATGTCCTGATGACAGCAACAAAGATTACAATACGATCAAACCCCAGTCTGACACCGAATGAAACCATTGCTAGTAGAGAGGACAATACAATTACCAGTACATTGATGTGAAAACATACCTATTATTTTGGTTTGTTTGGCATAAATATAATAAATATGTATAATACAACATATATGTGAATATATAAAAGAAACTTCTTATTAGGGATAGGTGGCTGTAATAAACGTATCTGTTCGGGCTCCAGTGACGTGATCTTCAACTTCGGCACGGCCTCACCAGAAGAGTCACACTGCTGAGCCACGCCTCCTGGTGATGCGGCCACGTTCTTAGTAACCTTGTGCGATGCTCAGTCCATCTGATCAGTCATGTTTAGTTATGTGTCTGACCTTATTTGAGCACCAGGCCACCGGACCAATCAGGTTCTGGTGCGGTGACCTGGCGCTCTATCTAAATCTTTCCTGTCTCTACATCATTACCAGTAATAGTCTATTGTGGCTCACACGCGTGTACTCCTTTTTTTCGCTGTTTCTGTTTGCTTCCCAGTGTTTATGACCTCAGTTTTGTCTTTTGACCATTCTCTGCCTCACGTTTGGTACTTTTCAGCCCATCTGGTGTTGACCAATTTTCTGTTGACTCTGCTTATTGTGTTAATCTGTCCACATGTTTGTTTGTCTGTCTCTGCACCTTAGTAGCGTAGGGACCATCAACCAGTTGTGGTCCAGTCGTTTAGGGCTTGTACTGAAAGTAGATAGGGACAGTGGGGGGGAGGCAACCTGTAATTCTGTAATTTTTTTCTTTGCCTACAGATTGTCTGCGAAACTGTGGAATCAACCTCATTCACTGAAAAAAAAATCCATCTATTGTAAACCTGTAAATAGCAGAAAGATGGGACGGAAAGGTTTCTAGAGGCCCCAGAACTAGTAAACAAGCTCTACTAGACTATGTGCCATAACTGCACCTACAGCAGTACATGCACAGTAAAATATTCTGTCTAGATTAAATATTTTATTATGCACACTCCAATCGGCTAAGGGTCCCTGATGGTATTTCTTACTCATTGCAAGGACCAGACCAACTGTCCTATAGTGAACCACTGTGCCTACTGAACAGATTTGGCTTAGGGCTACCCCTCAGGGTGTTGTCTCCTGGTCCCATGGTTTTCACCCTTTCACACCCCATAGGATCTGGACTTCGCTGCAGGGACCACCAAACTGCTATCTTTTGGACTAGTCCCTATTCAGACGCTGCTAGCCAAGGTTACTCAAGAGATTCTTGTTTGTGGTACCTAAGGTGATGTATTTCAGGACCATGGACAGCAAAGCTTCTTCTACTTAATGGGGTATTCCTGTTTCATGAGACTATCATTGGGATATGTCATCAATTTCAGATTCATAGAGGTTTAACTTTCAGCACCTCTATCGATCAGCTGTTGGAAGGGGCTGTATGGAGGCAAATGACCCTATCACTAAAACTTATCATCTAATAAATAAAAACAATACACCTTCTTTGGAATAAAAATGGCCGCAATGCTTTATTAAGGGTATACATAAATTAATTTAATAAATCCTCAATAAATAATTAAAAATTCAAACTCATCACTTAAATAACCATTTAAAGCTCTCCATTAACTACCAAAATCCACTCAGCAATAGCTGAGTGATCAAGCCCCACTAATAAAGCAAGCGACAATACAAGGGAGGGTGGGTGGGGCGACGATCCAGTCTTCAGGGACTGGCCCAGAGCGCCGCCGAACATAGCTATTTAAGGACAAATATCTTTTCCGCCGTAACTATGCAGACGAATCAGAGGCTGGAATTCTCCCCCAGCAACGCCTATAGCCAATCAAAAGAGGCTCTTCTTGCCGCCACAGATTGAAGATGATACCAGCTGGAACCAGCTGTCACCGGTTTGAGGTAAATTACCTGAAATAAAAAAGCGGGAAAACACAGCCAAAGGGGAGGGGGGGGGAGAAAACCAACCCTAACTAAACCCCTTTAAGGTCATTGCCCCCATGTGTCCCCCAAGCTAAACGCTCTGGGGGGCCTATACATTCTCTTCAATGTTTACCTGCACACCGTTGATGTTTTAGTGGTGGGACAGTGTTCCCAGTGTTCTGCAGGGCTGCTTCCATTCACCTCAATAGGAGAAAGACTGCAATAACCAGCCCCGTCCACCACATGATGGATGAAGATATGTAGCACAGTGGCGCAGGTGCTGGCAGTAAGATCCCTGCCACCTATGTTAAAAATAGGTCATCAATATAAAAGTCCTGGAAAACCCTTTTAGGTCCCCACATGGATTTTATCTAGTCTCTCTTTGTAGCCCATTCATATGTAAACCTGATACACTGGATGTGATTTCTCACGTCTGACACAATCCACTAATAATGAATATAACATGGCCAGGTATCTGCTACACCCAGTGCTCATGAATGTATGTACAACCTCTTTCAGAATCCATCAACTACATATTCTGAATACTGCTGCATATGATTTAGGTGTGATATGACTGAAATACTTAAACATTTCCATTGGTCATTGGCCGCAGTGTGATGTATTATCTGACCTGTCAGTTCAGCATTGATGGCTGGTGTAGTCTACCAGTGAGATCTGGATATACAATCTGACCTTTATTCTTGTATAATCACAAGTAATGACATCTATTCAAGGTCATCTAATCTTGCCATCCACTGGAGAGCATTTACTGTGAACATAAAAAGAAAGCATCTAAAGCAACCCGGAGGGGATGAAAGAAGTAGTAGTAGCTATGATGGTGGTAGAAGTACTCATAGGTCAGGGTGGCAGTCCTCACCCAGGCTCTCCCTGAGATGTGCAGTGAATGGAAGTTGTACCCTTTCTTCCCTCGTGGTGTCAGGCAGGGTGCCCTTGATCGTGGATGTTTGGCAGGGTGCAAGGCAAGAGGTCAAGAGCAGGGCCCGGCTGATGGTGGAGGCAATGACCAGGCCCAGTTTAGCGATAACTAAGAACAGTCTTTACTACAGATGATGGATGATGCAGTACAATCATATATCAGGCACAATTCTACCGAGCTTGCTTTTCCCAATGGCTGTGTATAGGCAAGAACAATGATGGCAGTAGTAGTCCCCAAGTCTTTCTCTATGAGTTGTAATAATCTTCCCAATTTGACCACAGGTATGCAAGTCTCTAAAAAATATGGTAGGCACCAGAGGCTACAACCCCATCCACATACAGCAAAGTCCAAGGTTATCTTACCTGATCCTAAACAGTCTGTATTCTCTTAGGGTTAGTCTCCTGGCACCACCGCTTTTTCTCTGGCAGTTTCTTACTCTATGGAAATTGTGGTTTTCCTGAAGAAAAATTCTCTTTCCTTTCTACCAGCTTTTCCCAGCTCATAGGCTATAGCTTCACATACAACTACAGCCAGACTGAACTCTAAACAAGACAAAAGTAGCCAGACAGGGGCGTGATCAGCACATCACCCTGGCAACCTATCTAGAACTGCCAGAGTTAACTACTTCCTTGCCTTATATTCAGCCATGCAGGATACACAGTGCATGAAATAAACATTAATCCTTTGTTGTAAACATTAACCCTTCTAGCAATGAATTGACCTTTAGCAGCGATCCACTGGGACACTGCACATCTATGGCTGTCATTCACATAGTCCTATGTTATGACAGTGGTGCCAGCCTGCTGTATTGATTTATCTCTTTTGATATTTTCAATATTTATACTCTCTTTAGCTTGAGATAAAGTCATATATTATATCTGTCAGACAGAAAAGCTCAATTGGGATTTGTGATGTGATGTGATGTATTCTGCATTTATACAGCCATATTCCAAGAAATGCATAGTCCACCCTTGACTTCCTCCATAGTCAACGCTGGTGCTTCTTACTTTCCGCTGACTTCTGATTCATTGCACTTTTCTTGCTAAATATAAATATACAGTAATATGATCTGTAGCTCATCCAAAATGACAAAATATTTAACCAGCCTGAGGATTGATCTAGACAGGTAATACGGTTAGGTCGACAAATCAGTATTCATGGTGATGGAAATCAATAGAGGTAAAACATATCTAAAAATGTTGTATCAAATCTTTCAATCTTAAATCAAAATCTTTTTAATTATCTATCTATCTATCTATCTATCTATCTATCTATCTATCTATCTATCCCAATAATGAATCTCCCAGTGTCAAATGTGACCATAGAGGAAGCTGGAGAACTTCCATATGTAATACCCCAGAGTGGTATTACCATTCCTACACCCTGCTACTGTCTCTAATGGGCTAACCATAATGTCATCTGTGTATTTATTCCAGGACCTTCTACATTGTGCATTGATAATATTGCTATGAAACTGTTGCATTACATGTTATATGCCTGGTTCACCAGCAGGTGGCAGCATATATGGCAGAGTGATCTTTAGATAGTATTAAACTTACTATTCCATTCTCACCCTTTTGGGCCCAAGTGGGCCAGTCCCGTTTCCTAGCAAGGGACGGGCTGCTGGAAGTTTTTGGTCAGTCTTAGTCTAGTCTAGAGTTGGAAGGGGAGGAGAATCACCGACAAAGTTTTGCAAGGGGGTCAGCAGCCAAAGGCACCCCAATCCAAAGGTACCAGAACAGTCCTAAAGTCAAGCGACCAGACTAAAGCTGAGTTTAGCACAGCAGAGTGATAAAGCATAATGTTTAAGTTAGCCTGCCAGTTTATGCCAAAACCTGCTGGAACTAAGTGAAACACCACTTCTTCTGGACTCAACTATTTCTCCACCTCCACCATTACTCTCCCCTTTATTGCTTCGGAATGTAACCCTGCGGAGTGATGGTATCCAGATAGGAGCACCGTGACACACAGAGAAAACTTTTGAGACTGCACCACACCGCTCCTCATTCCTATTAACATAGGACACGATCATCCCTGGGGGCGGGTGGGGGTGGGGGGGATTTTTCCCGTTGCACATACATTTCTGCTGTACCCTCTGACCATGCAGGTCACCCTTCTGCAAAGGAATGAGCAGCCCCAATAGTGTCTGATGTTCTTATGCCAGAGCCATCATTGTGCTATCATGTGTGCTCATTTGCATACACAGCTGCCAGTGGGCTGCCATTTTAACTGGAGAACACCTTTAAAGGGAACCTGTCATCAACTTTGCGCTGCCCATAATAACGGTAGAATAAAGTAGAGACAGGTGAGTTGATTTCAGCGGTCTTTCATTTATAAGTTAAAAGTAAGTAGTTGCTGAGAACCAACATCACAATCATTGCAGACTGGGCCTGGAAAAGAGTCACTGCCACCTGAAAAATTGCCACCCATTGGTTCCTAGGGATGCAACGTGAAAAGAGCCCAAGACCAGATATTAGCTGCTAGATCTGGACATCTGTAATAAAGTGGCCATACAGTGCATTTCATTATCTATCTATCTATCTATCTATCTATCTATCTATCTATCTATCTATCTATCTATGCATGAGGACCATTTTAACCAGATTACCTCTGCCTATTATAGAAAGTTGCAATTAACTGTACACCAAATAACAACTTTCTGAGCACTCCTTTCCAAAAGGGAGATAAAATTAAAGGGCATCTGTCAGCAGATTTGTACCTATGACACTGGCTGACCTGTTACATGTGCCGGCATGTTCATATGTGCACACATTGCTGAGAAAAATGATGTTTTATTATATTCAAATGAGCCTCTAGGAGCAACGGGGGCGTTACCATTACACCAAGAGGCTCTGCTCTCTCTGCAACTGCCGCGTCCTCTCCACTTTGATTGACAGGATCAGGTGTGATGATGTTTACACTGCCTGGCCCTGTCAATCAAAGTGGAGAGGGCGCGGCAGTTGCAGAGAGAGCTGAGCCTCTAGGTGTAACGGCAACACCCCTGTTGCTCCTAGAGGCTAATTTACCTTTTTTTTTTTACAAATCATACACTTTTTAAGCAATGCCCCTTTATTTAATACAGAACAATCCCCTCAACGTATATTGGAGTCTGAAGATGCAGCATCCCAGTGCCATATACAGTCAGGGCTGCCCTCCAGGAGGTGCCGTGAGTTTCCTGTGGTGCCCAGGAGATTTGTCAATTCTTTTGGGATTTCCATGAGAGTTGACAAGTATGAATATAATGTTACAAGGTGATTCATTTCTAAAACCCTGTTTTCCAGTATAGTGTAATTAAGTATCGATGACTTATGCCATTATCATTGCTGCCTCTGTATCATTTTGCATTAATATTGTTCCATTCTTCAATATTAAAATACAAACCAAGACCTTCCTGTCCCGTAAATAATTCAGAGCCTGTAATAATGTTCTCTGAGATTTAAGCATGAAGCCAATGTTGTTTAATTGAACTCGGCCATCGAAAATGAATAACGCAGTATAATTATGCAGAAAATGATGCTGTAAAAACCGATCTGTACAGCTAATCTGAATGTGAAGATTTGTTATGAATGAAGACAAATGTATAAATCAGTTATTAAAGATTTACCTAGAGGTGTATGATATTCTTCCTATAGTTTAATTACCCACTCCATAAGGTTATCACAGATGTAACTTATCATAAACCCCCCCCCGGTTGTATCTTCTTTACATTCCATAGTGTGCCCGCCACTCCATTACTTTCCATGATTAGGCCCAACAGGAAATCAGAGATGGAAAATGATGACTCCTAATGAGCCCAATGGCCAGAAATAACTGCATTGAAACGGCTTCATTAACTACTAGGAGACTTGGTCACTGCTGTGTCTTCTCTCGGCAACTAAAGAGAATTTTTTTATTTCGTTTGACCAAATTCAAAGAAGAAACATTTTGCAGATGCAATGTATTCACTTTTTTGGCAACAATATGAAGTAAATTTAAACATAGACAAAAGGATCTGATTAGTGTTGATCGAGCACTGTAAAGCTTGGGTGCTCTGGCCGAACACTAGGTGGTGCTCGAGTACCCACCACTGAAGAAGGGGAGCAAACCCCAAAACGCGTTTGGCGCATAATAGTGGCAGCTACAATTACATTAAATTTCTATGGACTTCTTACACATATACCACAATTGAACTATGTGGTAATTTTCTCTTGAGTATATGCAATACCCCTCCTTCCCCAGATTGTATAAATATATGGAATTTCTATTGATCAAAGAACATTGAGGATCACTATCTTGGAACTCCAGATTTCTACCTGCATACTAAATAATAAATAGGCTACAACCATTTTATTTACAGCGCTGCATACACAGAAGAGGCAACAAGCGACCATGGGACGCCGTGGAAAGGCGTTGCGGATCGCCGCACGCTTAGCCTACGGCAACACAGCACAGCGGGTACGGGAGGAGCGGAGGAGAGATCGCTGGAGGTAACACAACACAGCCGGTACTGGAGGAACGGAGGAGAAATCGCTGGAGGGTAATGTACAGAAAATGAATGGATGTTGTTATTATTGAACTCCACTAAACTTTGAACTGTATGCATCAAAGACTAAATATATATTAAGCCTGTTGTTGTATGTGACAACACATGGACTTATTTGGATCCTGCAAAACTAACTGATCTATATCCATAAAGAGGAGAACTACTATAACCCACTGGAATGAACTCCTCCATTTCCAAGCTTACATGTGTTTGATGCCTATTGCTATGTGTTATTGGATAACTTCATAACTCTATAGAACTGCATATATATTCACACTGTATAATTAAGGGGAACCCCCTGTTTTCTCATTAACTATTTATATACATACACAAATCCAATTCCAGTATATTTTGGAATACTTTGTCATTTATTTTTATTTTTATTTTCTTTTGATTGTCAACGTTGACACTATTTTAATTTTAGTTTCTTATTTAATAAACTGTTATATTTTAAGTTTATTTAATAATCCTACATTCCATAGTGTGCCCGCCACTCCATTACTTTCCATGATTAGGCCCAACAGGAAATCAGAGATGGAAAATGATGACTCCTAATGAGCCCAATGGCCAGAAATAACTGCATTGAAACGGCTTCATTAACTACTAGGAGACTTGTTCACTGCTGCCTCTTCTCTCGGCAACTAAAGAGAATTTTTTTATTTCGTTTGACCAAATTCAAAGAAGAAACATTTTGCAGATGCAATGTATTCACTTTTTTGGCAATATGAAGTAAATTTAAACATAGACAAAAGGATCTGATTAGTGTTGATCGAGCACTGTAATGCTTGGGTGCTCTGGCCGAACACTAGGTGGTGCTAGAGTGCTCGGCCGAGCACCCGAGTATAATGGAAGTCAATGGAAGAACCCGAGCACTAAACCAGGCACCCCCTGCTCTGAAGAGGGCAGGGTGTCTGGTTCTTAGAAAGGTGAGAAAATGGTGGAAACACCACTGAAATGGTTTGGGAACAGCATGGGGAGGATGTCTGGATGCATCTGGGACTCCAATGTCGCTGCTATTAACGATGTTGTCTGAGTATTACTTTTACGGAATGACAAGAATACCCCCCAAAACCGAAGATAACATTGATTTTAGAGGACATATTGTTAGGAAACATATATTTACTTGTATATAAAGTGCAAGTAGCAGCAGGCCCTCACCCCTAATGTTTTACACGGTCAGCTCAGCAGCAGGCACTCGCCCCTAATGTTTTAGACAGTCAGATCAGCAGCAGGCACTCGACCCCTAATGTATTAGACGGTCAGATCAGCAGCAGACCCTCACCCCAAATGTTTTTGAGTGTCAGCAGCACTAAAGGTCAACTTATCAGGAGGAGGACCAGAGTGAAGAAGTGGAAGAGGAGGTGGTGGACGATGAAATCACTGGCCCAACATGGGAAGGAGGCAAGCTGAGCGAAGACAGCAGTACAGAGGGGGAGGGATCCGCAGCATCGCAACAGGCTGGAAGAGGCGGTGGGGTGGCAAAAGGGAGAAGGCAGGCCACATCAACAAGTGTGGACGATAATAGAATTGTCAATTGCAACCTGTGCCGTACCAAAATGAGCAGGGGCATGAACACTAGCAACCTGATCACCACCAGCATGATCCGCCACATGGCAGCAAAGCACCCTAATAGGTGGGCTAAATGCTTGGGTCCACGATCGGTGTCTGTCGGGTCACACCACTGCCTCCTCTTCCCCTGTGTTACGTGCTAGCCAAGACGCAGGCATAGAAGCCTCCCGCCCTGCACCTGGACCCTCGCAAGAACCATCAGCGAGCACATCCACTTCTGTGTCCCAGCGCAGCACACAGATGTCCATACCCCAGGCCTCTGAATGAAAGTGCAAATACCCAGCCAGCCACCCACAGGTCATAGCACTAAATGCACACCTTTGCAAATTGCTGGCGGTGGAAATGTTGCCATTTAGGCTTGTGGACACTGAGGCTTTTCGCAGTCTGATGGTGGCTGTCCCTCGTTACTCAGTACCTAGCCGCCACTATTTTTGCCGGTGTGCCGTCACCGCCTTACACCAGCATGTGTCCCGTAACATAACCCGTGCCCTGACCAACGCAGTTACTGGGAAGGTCCACTTCTGACACATGGACAAGTGCTTCTGGCCAGGGACGCTACATTTTCCTGACGGCACACTGGGTGAACGTTGTGGAGTCTGGGAGCGAGTCTTACCCTGGGATGGCACAGGTACTACTGACACAAAGGATTGCAGGCCCTACATACATCAGGATTTCCGCCACCGCCTACATTAGCGGCTGCAACCCTTCCTTCTCCACTTCCACCTAGGAATTCTAATCTTGTAGCACCAGTCAGCCATCAGTCAGTAGCTGGAAGCAGTGTAGCACAGCTGTGGGGAAGCAGCAACAGGCTGTGCTAACACTTATTTGCTTAGGTGACAAACAACACACCGCCGCAGTGCTGTGGCAGGGTATAAGGGACCAGGCTGAGCTGTGGCTCTCGCCACTCAACCTACAACCAGGCGTGGTTGTGTCTGATAAAGGCCGCAACTTGGTGGTGGCTTTGTAGCTCGGCAAGCTCACACACATACTGTCATGCTTAGGTGTAGGGAACAACCACACAAAGCATAGGAGGGAAAGGAGATTAGGCCTGGAAACTAAGGAAGGAAAATGGACACCTCCTAAAGGAAACCCTGACTCTAATCCTGACTGACTACCAGTAAGAACAGGCCTCAAAGGTAGGCAAGTTCATACACAGGAACCTAAACCAAACTGACCCTATAGGACCCTGGAACTAATGACAGGAAGGACGAACAGGAGTCTCCCTCAGGCCAAACAACTGCTTCAACTTAGTGGTTCAGCGGTTTCTCAAAACCTACACCAATTTGCCTGAGCTGCTGGTGAAGGTGCCCATTTCCGAAAGTCACCTACAGCTTCCGCCAGTCTGGCAACGCTACATCAGCGCTTACACTTGCCAGCTCACTGACTGCTGTCGACCTGAGCACGCCGCTGGAACTCTACCTGTTCACAATAAAGACGGACAGCGCTGCATGTGGAAAAGGTTCTGATAAGCAGCCTAGTGTCACAAGGAGGGAAAAGTTTTGGAAAATGGTAAAGGAGTACCTAGCTGACCGTGTTAACGTCCTCAGCGATCCCTCTGTGCCTTGTAATTATTGGGTGTCTAAGCTGGACATGTGGCACGAACTGGCGCTCTATGCCTTGGAGGTGCTGGCCTGCCCTGCCGCCATCGTTTTGTCGGAGTGGTTATTTAGTGCCGCTGGGGGCATAATAACTGCTAAGCGCATCCGTCTGTCAACTGAAAATGCTGACAGGGTGACGCTTATCAAAATGAACAAGGCCTGGATTGCCCCTTCGCTACCTCACCAGAGGAAAGCGGCTGAACATTAAGGAACTTTAAATGTGGCTTTTAAGGTGTATTGAATACACTGTATTTCCATTCACCCCTCTGGCTTCTTGTCCTCTTCCTCCATCATATCAAACTGCCTTTAAATATTTAAGAGGTTCACCAGCAGGCCCTCACCCCTAATTTTTAACCTAAAAAATTAACCTCACTCTGGTCCTTCTCCTGACATGTTGACCTAACAAGAACCTGTCTTTCGCCGCCCTCCAAACTGAGACATGAAGCTAGGAGTTTTGAATGACTTTGTTTCTTGTGCTCTGCCAGCAGGCACAGTTTCACCGTACCCAGAGCCATGGCCTCTGTGTGCAGCATCATCAGCAAGCCCACTTCCCTGTCCATTACTGCTCGCCTTGCGCATATTAAATGGTATATATGCAAGCTTTTTAAAAGTACAGTTGTGCAGATTTTTTTTAAGTGTATGAGCAGAAAAATTTCCCTGAATGGCAGAAATATTTAGAATGCGCAAACGTTATGCAGCAGATGCAGCGCAGGTAATGTTACATTACCTGTGCTGCGTGTGCAGTATAGCGTTTGCGCAAGGAGGTACAGATAGTGTAGGGCTAGAAATTGGGTAGGCAGGGCTAGTTGTTCTGTTTAAAAGACTCAAAAGTCCTTTTAAGGACTATTGTTATATCTGGCTGCAATATTATTATTCTTGTGGGTGCAAAATTAGTGCACTTTTGCCTAATCTTTTTTTTTTTTTAATAAATCTTTATTTTCATTTTCAGTCAAATGAGTCATATTACATTTTGTGAATAAAAATGATAACAAATAGAATGGCAACAAGCCAATGGACGTGTAAGCATACACAAAACATCACGTCAGATTACAAGCTTTCAAATAACACATCTAGTCACTAGAGGATTGATCCTAATACAAGGTAAATTATGGTCAAGTCAAGTTAAGCGGCTTATTAATAAGGCAATATATGAATGAGGTACACATGTGTAGAGAAAAGTTACTGGCGTAGATGGGTGGATGAACAAGAATTACCTTTATACCAAAGTAACCAAGATGACCACATTTTGAGGAATCTGTCGTGGGACAGTGTTTCCCAACTAGACAATTCCTCTAACCTACAAATATCATGCAACTTATTGGTCCATTCACTTAAGGAGGGGGCTCTCTCTGACAGCCAATGCACAGGAATGAGTAGTTTAGCTGCTGCTATTAAGTGAGCAATTAGAGAATGTTTATGGAGGAGGCCAGGGCTATCAGACACATTCAAAAGAACATGTAAGGGAGAGATGTCAATGTCTACAGAACAAATCTGTGAAATAGCTAATGTCACTTCTGCCCAAAAGGAGGTGATTTTAGGACATGCCCACCATATATGGAAAGCCGATGACATCTCCAACATTCTGGCGATAAGGATGGATTTGCTTTATGCAGTACATCAGGAGTGCGATACCATTTTGTGAGTAGTTTGTATGCGTTCTCCTGAATACAAATGCATCGCGAGAAGCCATGGGAATTGTTTAATATCTCAAGTACTTCGCTGTCAGAGAAAACCACACCCAGTTCTGATTCCCAATATTGTATAAATTGGGGTTTCTTGGGGGCTGTTTGTTCCAATATTTTATTATAAATAAGAGAGATCAGGCCCCGGCGAGACTTGGGTGCCTCAATAATAGCATCATACCAGGTGGGTACAAAGTTCTTCTGGGCCAAGGTTATATATTGCTTATGAGAATCTCACGGCTCAGGAGGTCCAATTTCACGGAATGCTCCTGAAAGAATTCCGTTTCTTCTCCAGACCGGAGAGCAAACCGCAACATGCTGCGGTTTGCTCTCCGTACTGGGGATCCACACCAAAACCGATCCGAAATTACCTCCAATGCAAGTCAATGGGGACAGATCCGTTTGGTGTGACACACTAGTAAACAGATCTGTCCTCCATTGACTTTCAATGGAGTTCATGACGGATCCGTCACCTTGCACTTCCTCTGGAGGTCCAGCAGGTGGCGCTGTGCGGGCTGCTATGCTCTGCTGGAATCTTCCAACTCTGTGGTCCGCTCTGCTCGGACATTGAATAATGATGAAAGCATCAACCTTGCTGACATCCAGGAGAAGTTGCCCCCTGGGAATCTGTGAGTAGCACAAGAAGCTGCAGCACCGGTGTCTTACTGCAGACCCACAGGTGCACCTGCAGCAGCACGGATCCGGCGGGACCCTTCACCCACTGGATCCGTGCTAGTGTGAAAGTGGCCTTATATTTATAGGTTTCTTTGTTTTACATTCCTCAGACCAATTTTTTATTTTTATTTTTTTGCAGAAGTTTGAGATCTTCTAAGGGATTGAATAAGAAATATCTTCAGCAGTTCTTGATTTGTGTGAGGGGAATAATAATTAACATGCAAATAATTTTATACTTTGAATCAAAAAGCAGCAGATGGTCGAGAGAACACACAATTCACAAACTCATAAAGAATAATCTTGGGCAATAGGACAGGATGAAAAATAAGCACAGACATTGAGATGATATATTGAGTATTGTTGTAGAATAAACACGGGAAAATGAAATGTCTTGAAGAAAATAAACTGGTGCAGTGGGAAATGTGTATTCAGCCCAGGAAGGTGATTAAGCGAATATAGCAATTGTGCAAATTTTGTATTAATGGTTTTTCTTTTGATATTTCACTTACTATTTTTATGACATATAGTATTTTTTCTATGCTGTTATTATTTAATATATATTACATAATGTATATTATTATTATTGTATTATTTTATGATGCTATAAGGTATTTTCATGAATACTGCTATTATTGTATACACTTTTACTGTTAGGGCATGTTTAAATGGTGGTTTATGCCACTGGAAATTTGGTGTGGACTGCCTCCCACTGTTTTTAAAGGGAGGCTGCTCTGCAGTTTGCACGGCTTATGGCTTAAAGCCACGGCGGCTCCAAGAAAGGACATGTTGCTTCTTGCTGCGGTGTCTGGACGAAAGCCTTTTGAAGCTGCAGCAGGTTTCTGCTCGCAGTTTAGCTTCATTGAGTGGGGCTAAACCATGAGTGGGTGCCTGGCATTCAAAATTCACTGTGTGGATGTACCCTTGTTATATGTAGTATTTTCATTTATTTGATTATAGTATATTGTGCTTTTATGTATACTACTGGTATTGTATATGGAATTTTTACATACCTTGTTGTTATGGAATACAGTATGTTCACATGCAGTTTTTATTGTATGTAGCATTTGTGCTGCAGTATATGGTTAAAGGGAGTCTTTCACCTGTTTTTCACCAATATAACGAAGAGCACTGCCCCACAGAAGATTGCAGACACATCCCAGACATACAGTGCCTTGCAAAAGTATTCGGCCGCCCAACTTTTCAGTTTTATTATTACAAAAAAAGTTTAAATGATCCAGTAAATTTCATTCCACTTCACAATTGTGACCCACTTGTTGCTGATTCTTCACCAAAAATTTAAAATGTTATATCTTTTAGTTTCAAGCCTGAAATGTGGCAAAAGGTTGAAAAGTTCCAGGGGGCCAAATACTTTCGCAAGGCACTGTACCTGTGTGCACTGTGTGTCTTTATTCCATGTCCAGGAAAAACACTTTTATTCTGCTGGAAAACAGCTCCCAAGTGCCCAGCTCTGCTTTGTCAAGTGCCCAAAACAAACCAGACTGAAGAGGGGAGGGCTGCTTTAGCTGCTCATATTTTAGGATTGGTAGCAGATAGAAAAATCTGTCAGAAGATATAGCTGTTGGAAATCAAGTCGGGAGAGAGAGCTGTTTTTACTTTCACTTTCAGCTGGGCACTTGGGAGCTGTTTTCCAGCAGAATAAAAGTCATTTTCCTGGACATGTAATACAAACACACAGTACACACAGGTATGTCTGGGATGTGACATGTAATACAGACACACAGTGCACATAGGTATGTCTGGGATGTGACATGTAATACACACACACATTGCACACAGGTATGTCTGGGATATGACATGTAATACAAACACAAAGTGCACACAGATATGTCTGGGATGTGTCTGCAATCTTCTGTGGGGCAGTGCTGTTAGTTATATAGGTGACAAACAGGTGAAAGACTCCCTTTAACACTGTGTATTATGTTTTTACATACAGTATTATGGTAGTATAAGTAGTTTCACTATACTACTATTGTTCTATTTTTGCTATACTACTAGAAACTGTATATAGTATTTATAAATACAACATTATTATAATATATTGTGCTCTAACTATACTGCTACTATTGTATATGGTATATTGCTTACATTAATATAGTATACTAGCAGAAGGACCTGGCTTTGCCTGGGTATATTTCATCTATTTCATTTAATGTTTGTGTGTGTCGTTGCAGAGAGAAAGTCATCCTCCCTCCCATCCCTGCAGCTGACAGATGTTGATTTATACCTTCATTTTTTTCAATCCCCATTGGCTGCGGAGTGGGAGGGGGCGTGACCTGACCGGGGGCGTGGTTTAGCAGGACCTTGGGGGGGATTGCTTTTAAGTCCTTCTTTTGAGGGTGGCCTGAATTAAAGGTCGATACCATGGTAATTTATGAGGACACGCAATGGGTAGCAGTGGAAGAAAACATCTTTTATTACTACTGAACGGTTTTAGTCTAAAATTAGTCTATTTCATCTAAAATTTTTGTGTGTTGTTGCAGAGAGAAATTCACCCTCCCACCCCTGCAGCTAACAGAAGTTTATTTTTACTTTCATTTTTTCAATCCCCATTGGCTGCAGAGTGGGAGGAGGCATGGCCTGACAGAGTCAGCAAGATGCTTCGCACGAGTGTATTTAATCTATTTCATTTAATGATTCTGTGTGTCATTGCAGAAAGAAAGTCAACCTCCCACCTATCCCTGCAGCTGACAGAAGTTGATTTTTACCTTTATTTTTTCAATCCCCGTTGGCTGCGGAGTGGGAGTCGCGGTGGCTTAGCGAGACCTGGGGCGGGGGTTTTGAGTACTTCTTTAAGGGAGGCCACGCAATGGGTAGCAGTGGAAGAAAACATCTTTTATTACTACTGAACTGTCTTAGTCTAAAATTAGTCTAAAATATAAGTTATATTCATGGTAACCGGAATACCTTTAACAGTGTCAGTGAATAGAAATAGCTGGGTTATTACCTGAACTCCTCAGCTGGCTGCAAATTACCTGGTTGTGTTGTTATGGAAACCTGCCCTCCCTGTGTGTGTCTGTGCAGAGAATGGCAGTTGGGGTTTAAAACCAAAGCTCCCAGGCTAATATTGGCTAATGCAGGTCATATTTTGGGAATATCGCGGGAACGGTACGCCCTAGAGAGATGAGACCTGGTCTAAAACCTTCCCAGACACCTGATGTACCTGTGTGCCGAATTTGGTGAAAATCGGTCTAGTAGTTTGGTCGCGCATAGAGAACAGACAGACAGACAGAAACTAATTTTTATAATATTAAGAGATAGTATTTTACATATATGTTGTTATTGTATTATATAATATTTTCATTACATTGGCTAGCACTTTTTAGTGTTTTCTTTGGTGTTGAGACTGAGTCTCTTTTGTTTTTAAGATACACAAAAAAGATATACAATAAAATCAAACTTTCTATGTGTGAATGCAATTATGACATATATAAGTGATTAAAATATCAGAGCAAAATGATGTTTATTTGGGAAAACTGTAAAAGAGAAAGGAGGCTGTAGTACCCTATGGGTCCGCCTCAAGCCTGGATACAAGATGAGATACAGTTGGACATGGAGGCATATAGATTCCCCATGGTATCCTGCGGCACATTTACCTACAGATAATGGAGCTGGGCCTGTAAATCCTGCACACTCGTAGGTTGCTGAAGCTGGAGTCTCAGCTGGTCAGATTAATACTCGACTGGCGATTCTGGTGGGAAACACTTGCTTTGTGTGGGCAAGCATTATCGTGCAAATGTCAGTTGGAAGTCCTGCCATTAGAGACAAAACATGTGGCCGCCTAATGTCCTGCACATATCGCTGAGGTGTCAGTGTCCCTCACATTACTCCTAAGGGTGACTGATTGTCATATGTGATTGTTCCCGAAATCATCATACCAGCAGTTGGGGTAGTGTGTCACTCCACATCAAAGGGTTGAAGCAGTCACCACGAGGCTTCCATACTCAAACCAATCCATCAAATGGCAGGACACATAATGGGTGCCATGACACCAAATTTCCTTCTGTTGAGTAGCTGGACACAACCTGTGCAAAGACAGGGGTGTGTAATGAAAGTCTCACCTGTCACCTGGATGATGGAAAACAGATCTGTGGGAGCTGCTTGTGCTTGCTGGCTGATCATACAATCCTCTCTCTACTGGTGGTCTGTCTGGGATACCTGCAGCCTGTTCTCCATGTGTGTCCATCCTTACATAACTACTGCTCCCAGCACCTTCTAACAACTAGGTCAGAACGGCCTAGATTGCGGGAAATTTATTGAAATGACCATCCAGCTTCTCAACCCACTGATGTGCCCTCTTTCAAAATCTCTCAGCTCAGCAAAATGTCTTCGAGTGTGTCATAGAGGCATATCTAGAAGTCAATGATCTCTTATCAAGAAGAAAACCCAAAAGTATCCTCTGATATTCTTTTTGTAGGGCAGCGGAGGGAGTACTTTTCTACCCTCTTGTGTCTAATCAGACCACACCTGTAATTATTTAAACATCTGACACAGCTGCTTGCTGAGTTTCTGACATTTCTATTTGGGTGAGTTATTTTTTGGCAATAAGTGGATTTGCAAAGTATTAGGATAAAGGGAAGATGGCTTCCAAGTCACATGTAGTATGACTGAATTACAAAAAACCTCACTTTTCTGAAAGAAAAAGTGGCAATGAGCTACAAGTATATTAAAGGGAGTCTGTCACCTAATTTTCACCTATATAACACTGCCTCACATAATATGGCAGACACATCCCAGACATACCTGGGTGCACTTTGTGTCTGTATTACATGTTCAGGAAAAGCACTTTTATTCTGCTGGAAAACAGCTCCCAAGTGCCCAGCTGAAAGTGAAAGTAAAAACAGCTTTCTCTCCCGACTCGATTTCTAACAGTTATATCTTCTGGTAGATTTTTCTATCTGCTACCAATCCCAAGATATGAGCAGCTAAAGCAGCCCTCCCCTCTTCAGTCTGGTTTGTTTTGGGCACTTGACAAAGCAGAGCTAAGCACTTGGGAGCTGTTTTCCAGCAGAATAAAAGTGCTTTTCCTGGACATGTAATACAGACACAAAGTGCACACAGGTATGTCTGGGATGTGTCTGCAATCTTCTGTGGGGCAGTGCTCTTAGTTATATTGGTGACAAACAGGTGAAAGACTCCCTTTAAACTTACCTAAACCTTCAACAAATTAGTAGTAACATGTGTACATGAAGGTTAACACAATTTCTAATCATTATATCATGTGTATCTGGCATTAGCAGTTTTCTTATCTGTATACTTCGTCTTTAGTTTCCCATCCACTGCACACAGAAATTAGAAGAGAATGTATTTACTAATATTCTCACACTGACTCAAAAGCAGTCCTGTGATCAGGGAGAACATGTCACGCACAGGTGTGTGTGTGTGTGGGGGGGGGGGGAACAAACCAAGCGTAGGAGGGAAAGGAGATTAGGTCTAGAAACTAAGGAAGGAAGATGGACACCTCCTACAGGAAACCCTGGCTCAAATCCTGTCTATCTACCCGTATGAACAGGCCTCAAAGGTAGGCAAGTTCATACACGGGAAACTAAACACCGAACTGACCCTATAGGACCCTGGAAACTAATGACAGGAATGAGTCTACCTGTTCCTCCAAAAGGAAGGATGAACAGGAGTCTACCTAAGGCCTAATAACAAAACAACAGGAGGGAAAAGGAAACTTATCTTTCAATGAAGAAATAGAGGCTCCAGGATCTCAGCTGAAACCAAACTGCTGCACACCACAACAACACTGAAGCTATAAACCGCAAGGAATAGTGGGAGAAGAAGCAATAAATAGGGGAGGGACAAGTACCACACCAGGAACACCTGAGGGAAAAGGGTGTGATAAAAACCAACAACAAAAAGGGAAAACATGTCAGATTACACCACGTGTTGTCAATCTGACAGACCTCCTGTTATCTTCACAGGAATGTCCGTGACAGAACATTGCAGAGAAGGACTGACCTGTACAGATGTGAATAAAACACTTGGACTGAGATACAAACTTTAGCTGCAGTTTCTTTGGTGTCTGTGATGAAGTTCTGTCTCACTTAGCTCTTGCTCATTCATCTCCCCTCTCCATAGACTTGTACAAGATGATGTAATCTGATCCTTCAGTGAGCAGACAGAGACAAAGGCATTTTAGAAAAGGAGGGGGAGGAGAAACTGCTGATAACTGTAGAACAAGGAATTTTTCTCTAATAAGATATATTACACAGTTTCTTACTGCTGTTTGTACTATTGCTTTATGCAAAGTTGTGTGAAAAGTTAGTGACCATTTAATTAAAGTCTATATGCTTTATTGGCTTTTTGATGCCTTCATCTTCACCTTACTTGCCGAAAGTGTGTCATATGGGAGTAGGGACAGGAGTATAGTATTGTGCACTCTTTGTTTGGCTCTTAGACACAATATGGTAAAAGATAAGCAGATTTAAGTTTAGAGTATTGCTATAGTAACAAGCTCAAGCTTACTACATATACAGTATATACTAAAAAAGCAAGCCCATAACAACTACCAATTGTTGCCAGATGACTGATTCCTTAGGGTAAACAACATTTTGATTCCTGATTAGCTTTCCACTATTCTATGATCAGTTCTACAAACCCAATGTTTTTTTTTTGTGTTCTTTGTATTGTTTTTTTTTTCTTTATTTTTGCTATGGATTCCTTGTTATAAGACCCGACATTGACATTTATCAGCTCTGTTCCAATTCTCCCTAAATTCCAGCTGATATGCCTTGCCATTCCATGAGTGAGACTAGCTAATGCTGTTTACAATACACAGCTCCCGTTAGGACCACACCCAGTGAACCCCAAAATAGCCACCAATATTTCTAAACAACTCTGGGTTAAAAATCACAGAAAACAACTCACTAACACAATAGATGCAAACATTATATATGAACTAAGCCCTCACTCTGATATGATAAAAACTGAGACTCTCAGCCAATATATTTTGATAAAAACAAATCTGTGCTGGCCTACCAGTGCCAAGGTGGCCTCAGTCAGTTAGGTTTAGTGTAGGATGTCTATGCTGTCCATAGGCAGATTATAATGAGGGCAATCTGGGCAACCGCCCGGGGCCCAGCCTCCTGGGGGGGCACAGGCCGGATTGCCCCCATTATAATCACATTAGGATCAGTGGCGTGCGGGGCTGCGGCACAGTGGGGCCCGGAGCGCACTGGAGGCCCGCCCCCTACTCTGCATCATTAAGATGCGTCCCTGCGCTCCAGGCCTCTCCTCGCCCGCTCACCGCTGCAACTTTTAGGCCCCCCTAACGTACTGAGAGCGCTCCTGTGCACTCCCAGCTGGCCCCGCCTCCTCCCTCATGCTGCGCTGCTGGTCCTGGACAGGGAAGGACCTGTGCAGCGCGGCAAGAGGGGAAAGAAGAAGACCAAGGCCCAGCCCCCTCCAGAGTGGCGTCAGGACAAGGGACAAGTAACAGTAAGTATTTATGTGTTTCATGTATGTATGTATGTATGTATGTGTGTGTATGTATATGTGAGTATGTATGTATGTGTATGTATGTGTGTGGCTATATGTATGTATGTGTATGTATGTGTGGGTATAGGCATACACTGTACATACTGTATATTGTATAGCGTGGCGCAGGGGTTATATTGTCCGGCATGGTGTAACAGCCATGCATTTGTTGTACAGTATATATTATAATCCCTGTACCATGCTATACAATGTACAGTATAATCCATGCACTATACTGTATAATACACAGTATAATCCGTACACCATGCTGTATAGTATACAGTATAATCCTTACACCATGCTGTATAGTATACAGTATAATCCGTACACCATGCTGTATAATATACAGTATAATCCGTACACCATGCTGTATAGCATACAGTATAATCCTTACACCATGCTGTATAGTATACTGTATAATCCATACACTATGCTGTATAATATACAGTAGAATCCGTACACCATGCTGTATAGTATACAGTATAATCCGTACACCATTCTGTATAATATACAGTAGAATCCGTACACCATGCTGTATAATATACAGTATAATCCGTACACCATGCTGTATAATATACAGTATAATCCGTACACCATGCTGTATAATATACAGTATAATCCGTACACCATGCTGTATAATATACAGTATAATCCATACACCATGCTGTATAATACACAGTATAATCCGTACACCATGCTGCATAATATACAGTATAATCCGTACATCATGCTGTATAATATACAGTATAATCCGTACACCATGCTGTATAATATACAGTATAATCCGTACTCCACGCTGTATAATATACAGTATAATCCGTACACCACGCCGTATCATATACAGTATAATCCGTACACCACGCCGTATCATATACAGTATAATCCGTACACCATGCCGTATAATATACAGTATAATCCGTACTCCATGCCGTATAATATACAGTATAATCCGTACACCATGCTGTATAGTATACAGTATAATCCGTACACCATGCTGTATAATACACAGTATAATCCGTACACCATGCTGTATAATACACAGTATAATCCGTACATCATGCTGTATAATATACAGTATAATCCGTACACCATGCTGTATAATATACAGTATAATCCGTACTCCATGCTGTATAATATACAGTAGAATCCGTACACCATGCCGTATAATATACAGTAGAATCCGTACACCATGCCGTATCATATACAGTATAATCCGTACACCATGCCGTATCATATACAGTATAATCCGTACACCATGCCGTATAATATACAGTATAATCCGTACTCCATGCCGTATAATATACAGTATAATCCGTACACCATGCTGTATAGTATACAGTATAATCCGTACACCATGCTGTATAATATACAGTAGAATCCGTACACCATGCTGTATAATATACAGTATAATCCCTACACCATGCTGTATAATATACAGTATAATCCGTACAACATGCTGTATAATATACAGTATAATCCATACACCATACTGTATAATATACAGTATAATCCATACACCATGCTGTATAGTATACAGTATAATCCTTACACCATGCTGTATAGTATACAGTATAATCCTTACACCATGCTGTATAATATACAGTATATTCCACCATAATATACAGTATAATCCGTACACCATGCTGTATAGTATACAGTATAATCCGTACACCATGCTGTATAATATAGAGTATAATCCGTATACCATGCTGTATAATACACAGTATAATCCGTACACCATGCTGTATAATATACAGTAGAATCCGTACACCATGCTGTATAATATACAGTATAATCTGTACACCATGCTATATAATATACAGTATAATCCGTACACCATGCTGTATAATATACAGTATAATCCGTACACCATGCTGTATAATACACAGTATAATCCGTACACCATGCTGTATAATATACAGTAGAATCCGTACACCATGCTGTATAATATACAGTAGAATCCGTACACCATGCTGTATAATATACAGTATAATCCGTACACCATGCTGTATAATATACAGTATAATCCGTACTCCATGCCGTATAATATACAGTAGAATCCGTACACCATGCTGTATAATATACAGTATAATCCGTACACCATGCCGTATAATATACAGTATAATCCGTACACTATGCCGTATAGTATACAGTAGAATCTGTACACCATGCTGTATAATATACAGTATAATCCGTACACCATGATGTATAATATACAGTATAATCCGTACTCCATGCTGTATAGTATACAGTATAATCCGTACACCATGCTGTATAGTATACAGTCTAATCCGTACACCATGCTGTATAATATACAGTATAATCGGTACACCATGCTGTATAGTACACAGTATAATCCGTACACCACGCTGTATAATATACAGTATAATCCGTACACCATGCTGTATAATATACAGTATAATCCGTACTCCATGCTGTATAGTATACAGTATAATCCGTACACCATGCTGTATAATATACAGTATAATCCATACACCATGCTGTATAATATACAGTATAATCCGTACACCATGCTGTATAATATACAGTATAATCCGTACTCCATGCTGTATAATATACAGTATAATCCATACTCCATGCTGTATAATATACAGTATAATCCGTACACCATGCTGTATGGTATACAGTATAATCCATACACCATGCTGTATAGTATACAGTATAATCCGTACACCATGCTGAATAGTATACAGTATAATCCCTACACCATGCTGAATAGTATACAGTATAATCCCTACACCATGCTGTATAATATACAGTATAATCCATATACCTTGCTGTATAATATACAGTATAATCCGTACACCATGCTGTATAGTATACAGTATAATCCATACACCATGCTGTATGGTGTGCAGTATAATCCGTACACCATGCTGTATAGTATACAGTATAATCCGTACACCATGCTGAATAGTATACAGTATAATCCCTACACCATGCTGAATAGTATACAGTATAATCCCTACACCATGCTGTATAGTATACAGTATAATCCCTACACCATGCTGTATAATATACAGTATAATCCTTATACCTTGCTGTATAAAATACAGTATAATCCGTACACCATGCTGTATAATATACAGTATAATCCGTACACCATGCTGTATAGCATACAGTATAATCCGTACACCATGCTGTATAATATACAGTATAATCCCTACACCATGCCGTATAATATACAGTATAATCCCTACACCATGCTGTATAATATTCAGTATAATCCGTACACCATGGTGTATAATGCACAGTATAATCCGTACACCATGCTGTATAATATACAGTATAATCCATACACCATGCTGTATAATATACAGTATAATCCCTACACCATGCTGTATAATATACAGTATAATCCGTACACCATGCTGTATAATATACAGTATAATCCATACACCATGCTGTATAATATACAGTATAATCCGTACACCATGCTGTATAATATACAGTATAATCCGTACACCATGCTGTAAAATATACAGTATAGTCCATACACCATGCTGTATAGTATACAGTATAATCCGTACACCATGCTGTATAATATACAGTATAATCCGTACACCATGCTGTATAATATACAGTATAATCAGTACACCATGTGGATAATATACAGTATAATCCGTACATCATACTGTATAATATACAGTATAATCCGTACACCATGCTGTATAATATACAATATAATCCGTACACCATGCTGTATAATATACAGTATAATCCGTACACCATGCTGTATAATATACAGTATAATCCCTACACCATGCTGTATAATATACAGTATAATCCGTACACCATGCTGTATAGTATACAGTATAATCCGCACACTATGCTGTGTGTATAATATACAGTATAATCCGTACACCATACTGTATAATATACAGTATAATCCGTACACCATGCTGTATAATATACAATATAATCCGTACACCATGCTGTATAATATACAGTATAATCCGTACACCATGCTGTATAATATACAGTATAATCCCTACACCATGCTGTATAATATACAGTATAATCCGTACACCATGCTGTATAGTATACAGTATAATCCGCACACTATGCTGTGTGTGTGTTAAACAGACATCTGATGCTATAAATCTAATACTATCCATTCATATTTGCGTTTGGGTCACAGATTCTTTTAAAAAGACCGGACAGAAAAGTTCTGCGTTCATCATTTAAGCAGCATATGGTTATATGTTTCCAGCAAGGCCTTATGCTGTGTTTTTACCATAATGAGGCAGCATAAGGCCTTGCTGGGTAACCTATTTAACCCTATGCTGCATCATTAATATAGCCTAAGGGCTATCTTTAGATACAAGCAGCATCGGATTAAAAAGGTTACTCACCAAGGCCTTTTGCTGCCTCAATATGGTAAAAACACAGCATAAGGCCTTGCTGGGTAACCATTTTAACCCTATCCTGCTTGTATGTAAAGATAGCCTTCAGGCTATATTAGTTATTGATGCAGCATAGGGTTAAATAAGTTACCCAGCAAGGCCTTATGCTGTGTTTTTACCATTTTTTTTAAGGAGGCAAAATGCGTGTGGGGGACGGGGCAGGAGTGGAGCATGTGGGGGCAGGGCAGGGGTAGAACGTGTGGGGGCAGGGGTGGAGCGTGTGGGGGGCGGGGCAGGGGCGCATGCATTATAAACTGCCCAGGGCCCATGGGATCCTTAATCCACCCCTGATGCCGTCAGGTACCTATATTCAGGAGAGCAGACATTGCACATATAGTATGCTGCTCCTAGTCACCTCTGTGTGCATCCAGCAACCAATGAGAGGAGGAGCACACACACCTGTATGTACCACCTTAATCAAGGTCCCCTGTCGGATAGATGGGGCAAAAGTGCACAAAAATGCTGCTCCCCAGATAATAGGACCGCATTCACACTTGAAGGTGCCACTCCTTCAAGCACATAAAGTGCATAAAGTATCTGCTCTTATTCTGTATAAATGGACACTGTACAGTACTACTTCTCCTGTCCTGTATACTGGTTGTAATTTACACCCACAAACTTAAATGTATTTTATCGGGATATTATTTGATGGACCAACACAAATTAGCAAGTATGTATGAAGTGAAAAGAAAATATATGATTTTAAAAATTTTTAAAAATAAAAATCTGAAAAGTGTGGATTGCATTTGTATTCAGCCCCCCTGTACTCTGATAGCCCTACATAAAATCCAGTGTGATCAATTGCCTTAAGAAGTCACCTAATTAGTAAATAGAGTCCACTTATGTGCAATTTATTCTCAGTATAACCAGAGCTGTTCTGTGAATAGGTTTGTTAGAGAACGTTAGTGATCAAACAGCATCATGAAAACTAAGAAAGACACCAGATAGGTCAGGGATAAAGTTGTGGAGAAGTGTAAAGCAGGGTTAGGTTATAAAAAAATATCCCTAGCTCTGAACATCTCAAGGAGCACTGTTCAATACATAATCTGAAAATGGGAGAAGTATGGCACAAGTGCAAGCCTACCAATACATGCCTGTCCACCTAAACTAACAGCCCAAGCAAAGAGAGCACTAAATAGAGAAACAGCCAATAGGCCCATGGTCACTCTTGAGGGGAATCTGCCCACAGGACAACTATTAGTTATGTACTCCACAAATCTGGCCTTTATGGAAGAGTGGCAAGAAGAAAGCCATTTTGAAAGTAAGCCATATGAAGTCCCATTTGCAGTTTGCCACAAGCCATGTGGGGGACACAGAAAACATGTGTAAGAAGGTGTTTTGCTCAGATGAGACCAAAGTTGAACTTTTTAGCCTTAATACAAAATGCTATGTGTGGCAGAAAACATTGTCAACTGGAAGACCTAAGACAGGGCTGTGTCTTTCTAGATCAAGGATGCCCAACCTGCGGCCCTCCAGCTGTTGCAAAACTACAACTCACAGCATGCATGCTGTAGCAGGCATGATGGGAATTGTAGTTTTACAACAGCTGGAGGGCCGCAGGTTGAGCATCCCTGTTCTAGATCATGTCAAATCAACTGAATTTACCACAGGTGGACTCCAATCAAGGTGTAGAAACATTGCAAAGATGATCAAGAGAAATGGGAGATGCCCAGAGCTAATTTTCTAGTGCCATTGTAAAGGGTCCATGCAAAATGTAACTTTTTCCTTTTTAATACATTTGCAAACATTTCTAAAATTCTGTTTTCACTTTGTCCTTAGTAGGTACTAATGTACATTCATAGTGGAGATTTAGATTTTTAAAAAATTTTTAGCAAAAGGCTGCAACATAACAAAATTAACTTTTTTTGCATCAGCTGGCAGAAAGGCTAAGTGCACCTCTGCTGACAGCTCCGGTAGTCTCAACCCTACAGATGATATGCCTTGCCAGACCAGTTTAAGCAGAGAGTCTCATCAAATAAAATGAGCTTCTCTTGATACTAGAAATTGTCTTGATGAAAATAATGGTTCGCCATTTTCACGCTCATTCTGTAATCCCAGCAGCCTTCTGTTGATTAGCTTTCTGTTGAAATGAAGCCATCGTAGGAAACGTTTGATGAGAAGACCATTGATTCTATAGGTAGCTACAGTTATACAGTATATTAGTAATGATCATTGTACAGTTGTAATTGTCACCAATTACATATGTCCAAGCATGAAAATAGAGATTCTCCCCTAATATATTCATATTGTTGTTCTATGGATTTTATTATACTTACTTGATGTTTAAACACAGGAACAAAAGTGACGGAAACCTTATGATGCCAATGAATTGAGTTCAGGATTTTTTTTTCATAATTTTACTTAAAGGGGTTGTCCTGCAAAAAACATTCTACAGTTTTCAAACCAGCACCTGGATCTGAATACTTTTATAATTGCATGTAATAAAAAATTTATCATAGCTACTGAGTTATCGAATAAAATGTATCGGTATAGTGCCACTTAATTTCTTACAGTATGTCTTTGACCTGCTCACTGAGAAGGCCACACATGCTCAGTTTCATCCTTCAACTGCCTCCTGAGCTGTGATAGGGAGAGCTGAGACACGCCTCCTGAGCTGCAGCAGAAAAGACACTCCCCTTAAGCTGTCAGCTTGATATAAATCTAGCAGAGCAATGAATGGGGAGATCTCTGGATCCATGTGAGGTACAGGGCTGGTTCTAGGTTTGTTTGAAAGAGATTGTCATGTACTATATGATGTCTGATTATCATTTTTTACCTTATTCGTGGGACCCTTTAATAGCTCCTATTTTAGCTTAAAGTGATAATCACTGTCAAATTGATGCTTTGTCCTTATGATAGGCCATCAGTATTAAATTGGTGCAGATCTGACTCTTGACATCCCTGCCAATCAACTGTTTGAAGGGACAGGACTGCAGTACTCAGAATGGCCATTTTGAAAGGTTTGACGTTCTGAGCACAAACTATCATGCAACCCGATGTAAACATTGACGAGGCTGCACCTATCACTCAAGCACCACAGCTTCTTCAAACAGCTGATTGGTGAGGGTACCTAGAGTCGGAGACCCACCAATCTAATATTGATGGTCTATCCTGAGGATGGGTCATCAGTTTTACTAAGTTGAATAGACTCTTTAATATCTTCTATGTCTATCTTTTGCTGACATTCTTTTACATTTCACTAGCTCATTATTATAAAAGGGGATTTCCAGGCTCAAGATATTGATGACTAATTCTTAGGGCATCAATATCTGGTTAAAAGGGTCCCAACACCCTGCACTTCAGCAGGTCAGCTGTTTCCTGCAGAATGGAACAGGAAGAACAGCTCCGTTCAATGTGTAGTGGTCATGCTGAGTTACTACAGTTCAGCTCGCATTCACTTCACTGGGAGATGAACTGCAGAAATATGACACGACCACTACACTTTGACTGGAATTGTGCTCCCTGCTCCATTCAAGAGCTAGTTCCTGCACTCGAGGGATCAATTGATCATGAGTGGGGGAGTGGAGAGTCAGACCCTCACGGATCGAATATTAATGACCTATCCTAAGGATTGCAAAGAAAAAAAAATCGGGGGTTAGTCAGCACATCCCAGTGCGCAGGTGCACGTCGCCATGTCTGGAAGCATAAAGGTAAAAAACAAACAATGCAACAGCACTCTGCAAACATAAATAATAAAGTAAACACAATGGTGCCATACTCACTATAGAAAACGTACTAATGCTAATTCTAAGTTATAAATGTAAGATTCTTGGCAAATACATTTTGTACAAAATTATTTGAGCCTGTCCGCCAACGACAAGGCGATCACTTTAGGACAGGAACATACACTAAGTACTACCTCCGCTGGTGCCATGATGGCCTCCATTGAATTCAGGGAATGCAGGTTCCATGTCCATCCTGAGCCCAACTCTATATTATACCTCTTTTGGTGCCACAATGGCTTCCATTGTGTTCAGGGAATGCAGGTTCCTGAGGATAGATCATTAATAGTGTTGAGCAAAGTGGAATTCAGTATGAAGTTTAGGAAAACTTCGTTTCGCAACAAAGCCGACTTTCCTCGCGCTTCGTGGTAATGAATCAGGTTTTCCTAAACTGGTGGCTGCACATGTTACAAAGTGAAAGTAAGAGGCCCGGGAACATAAGATCATCCCTAATGCCGTGCAGCAGGCCAATCCGCAGATTGCCATCTTTATCTGTGATGTCACAGCCCTAAAAACTCTCATCCCGTGTGGTCTCCGCCATTGTCCTGTGAGCTGAGCATAAGAAGAGACATGACAAGCGCTCATGTGCTAGGGATAGTGTTGCTGCAATAATCCAGCGGCCATGTTTGATCCATCCACCATGTTCGGCATCTGGTTTTAACCCTAATAATTTTAAAAGCAAAATACCACTAAGTTCATAGTAGGTAGGGATCCCGGACCTTATGGGGGGTCCCCATGGCATTATGGTCATCCCTGTTATGGATTGTTCAATTTTATTGTTTTCAGGAAGGTTTTCACCCCTAAATGCTGTGTACCATCTCTGGTACCATCATACAGGAGGACGGGGGCTGCTACATATACGCTCTGGCTCCCTCGATACCCGCCAGGGAGAGCAGGAGCACACCTGGATGACCACAGCCTCTGAAGGGTTAAAAGTCCACATTACTGCTGGTTGTAGACATTAGTGCCGGGTGTCTGCTCTTTAAAACAGCAGACACCCGGCAGTCATGGTGCCCGCTGCACATGGCAATGGGCCTAATTTTTAAATGCCCAGCCACTAACATAAATGTACTGCCAGGAAAGGGTTAACACTGTGATTGGGAGGAATATGATTAGGCAGTGTGGCCTGGGTATGCCTTATTTTTGGCGATTCATGAATTCAGAACTTCAGTGAATCGTCCAAATCAAAACTTCTCTCATCCATAAGTCATTAATATCAGGAACTTGGAAAACCCCTTCATCATTGTCTATTTTGAATATGCAACTCAAGGAACTTTTCTGAAAAATGTACAGAATGTTCAGCATACATAAAATAGTAATTAAAGTGCGTGATATAAAATGCCTCTGACACAGGGTTGCCAACCCGAATTTTTCTTTTTTCTGGACTTATCCCAAAATCACGGACGGCCAACATTTTTTACGGACAAATTGGAAAACCATAATAAAAGGATAAATATTATAAGTAATACAGCTCTATAGCTCAATATACTGATCAGAACTCATTACCACCATTTACTGTGAGCTGTAAAATGATGATATTTACCACCAAAATAATCTAGTAAGGTACCACCAGCCTCAAAAAAATCACGGACACCTCTATTTTTTTTCACGGACAGAGGAAAAAAGTTACCTATTTTTACGGACTGTCCAGAAATTTCTGGACGGTTGGCAACCCTGCTCTGACATCAGACATGAAGCTTAAAGGGGTTGTGTCACTGCAGCACACAGCATTCATCATGTAGAGAAGGTTACTACAAGGCACTTACTAATGTATTGTGATAGTCCATATTGCTTCCTTTGCTAGCTTCATACATATTTCCATGATATTATACACTGCTTGTTTCCATGGTTACGAGTCGACCACCCTGCAATCCATCGGCAGTGGTTGCACTTGCACACTATAGGAAAAAGCATTAGCCTATGTGTGCTTCCACGGTCCCGGCCACCAGAGGGCTTTTTCCTATATTGTGCAAGCACGACCACCACTGATGGATTGCAGGGTGGTCATAATCATGGAAACAAGCAGTGTATAATGTGATAGAAAAATGAATCCAGCCAGCAAAGGAAGCAATATGGACAATCGCAAAACATTAGTAAGTGCCTTGTATTAACTTTCTCTATGTGATAAATGCTGTCTGCTGAAGTAAGACAGCCCCTTTAATTATTTCATGTCTCACAAAACGGCCATGAAATAAAATGTCTTCTTGAGCCTATCATAATGTAATAGAAACATTAAGGGTACCTGAATATTGTGCACATTCATGAAAATCTGCATGAAATCCACACCAAAACTGCACAAAAAACCGCACATAAATTTGCACTATTGTTTTGCTGACTTTTTTCGGCTTTTGTTGTGGATTTTCATGCGGATTTTCTCTTTATGTTAACAACTCCAGTGAATTCTGAGGGGAAAACCACTCTACATAAGGTACAGTTTTGCACAAATAATTAACGTGCTAATGAGTTTAAAATCCGCACAACAGGTGGATTTCTGCACTGAGTTAAAAAGAAAAGTATACATGAGATTTGTCTATTCTCATACACTTTGCTGGTCCTGTATTATGCTACGGTTTTGCCCCAGGAGAATCCTGACAGATAAACCGAGCATTATCCGCAATGTTGCGGAATAGATGCGGTCCCATTCACTTCTATGGGAGCGGGCAGCCGGGGCACGGAGCCAGCTCCGTGCCGCGGCTCCGCATAAAAAGATAAAGCATGTCTTATACTTGTCCGCAACAGCGGACAAGTACAGGCATTTTGAATGGGGCGCCCGGCCGTGTGTTCCACAGCGCTGCGGAACACACGCCAGGCGGCAGCCGTAGTATTGCGGGTCGCAATAATATGGCCGTGTGAATGGTCCCTTAGACTTCATATTGGAGCAGAGAAGACATGAAAGATATAGAGCTAGAGGAAAGCGTTCTTTGGCTGGAGCAGGAGCCACAAAAGAGAAGTAGCTTGTAGAGCACTAGGACTCCATGGTAATTTACTTTACTGAGAGTCAGGAAGGGGATAACAGTCGAAGGCACCCCAATCCAAGGATACCAGAACTGACCAAAAGGGGGGGGGGGCGCGGCGCATTGCACAAAGGTTACCAAATGTCGTACAATTTGACCAAAAGTTGTAAAAATGCAAAACAAATCTTAGAGCAGATTTGATAAATGTCCCCCTAAGAACCTAAATCTTCATATAGATCACTGTAAAAGAAATACCGTAATAGCATAATATTCTAATAGTAGTCTAAAAAGCATAGTCGACATAGTCTAATAGCTGAGTAAGTCTAAGCAGGGAATCTCATTAAATAAAATGAGCTTCTTCTGATACTAGAAATTGTCTTGATGAAAATAATGGTTCGCCATTTTTCACGCTTGTTCTCTCATCCCAGCAGCCTTCTGTTGATTAGTTTTCTATTAAATCGAAATCGTGGAAGGAAACGTTTGAGGTGAGGACCTTTGATTCTGTAGGTATTAGATCTACAGAAATACAGTATATTAGTAATGAGGAGCTGTAATTGTCACCAATAACTTATGTCCATAGTGAGGATGAAGTCTTAAAATAGGCATTTCCTCTACTATATCCGTAGCATTTGTTCTATGGATTTTATTCTATTTACTTGATGTTTAAACACAGGAACCAAAGTGACGGAAACCAGATGACACCTGTGAACACGTCTGATGTACGGCCATACACAATCTGATGTCAGGGCCTTCCTACCTTAGACTGAAATTATTTTAACAGCCTCTTCTGAAATAGGTACGCTACTTGAGATTTGCTGCCTTCGCACATAAAGACCTTGAGACGAAGAATTCTGTTATTACAGAGGTTGTCCGGGATAATTGTTTTTTTTTCTCATTCAGTCATCTTTTTCAAGAAGAATAAAAGGTGCCCTTTTTAATCTAAAGCTTTTGTCGTGGTCTTGGCTACATCAAAAATTATGTGAAAGGAGTGGCTGTCACCACGTCCAGAAAATAAAGCCTGTATTACACTGACAGAATGTCAGCCAGATTATCGGAGCTTGTAGGAATGCTGGTTAGGGATGATCTGGCAGTGTAATACTGCCGCCGACTACCCGAAGAATGAGCAAACACTTGTTCATCGGGTAGTCCAGATCTGCGCCGGCAAACAACTAGTCAGTATGGGGACGAACGATGACATACGTGATCGCCCCTCCCTATACTGTGGAGGGGATTGCTGTATTTAATAGCAGTGGTCTCCTTTACTAACGAGCAGGTCGATTGCCGGGAAGGAACGCTCCCCTCCCAACAATCACCCGCTACATCGCTGTATGTAATACAGCCCTTAGTCACTAAATTTCATGGTTGTTCACAGAGTTAGCTTAGACAATCTATGGCAAATGTGGCTTATGTGTCCTCTGCCTGGGGAGCATTGTGTGGCAGTATTATTTGGGTACTCTACGTAAGTATTATTTCTGTACTATATGGCAGTATCATTTAAAGGGGTTGTCTCCCTTCAGCAAATAGCATTATTATTATCATGTAGAGGAAGTTAATACAAGGCACTTACTTCCTTTGCTGGCTGGATTCATTTTTCCATCACATTATACACTGCTCGTTTCCAGGGGTAACAACAACTCTACAATCCAGCAGCAGTGGTTGTGCTTGCACTCTATAGGAAAAAGCCTCTCTGGTGGCCAGGATCGTGGGATCGCGCATAGGCACACATGCGCAGCAGCTCCTGGCCCGGCCACCTTGTATCTGCCCTGAAACCCAAAACCCTTCGAAATGAGAAGTGTATAATGAGTGAATCGGGTACATTCTGATTTGGACAAACCCAATTTGTTTATCTCAATAACTGAATGTCATTAAAATCCCTATCTCTGTATATGCGGTAAAATGTGATGGCGCTGTATTAAGATGGCCGTGCATGCGCTGCTACTGTGAGTAACAACGCTTACATATATGTATTTCATAACAAATCCAAACCTGGAATTAATTAATGATCGTGGAGCGCACTGCAAATTCAGGTTCATATTCGTTATGAAATACATGTATGCACGTTCCGCTGTTCACAGACTGAGAAAGAATCATGATGACATTGGCCATCTTAATACAGTCTCATCAGAACCAATATGTTTTACCTCATGTATGGAGATTTTAAAGGGGTATTCCCATCTGACACAATGGGGCCTATCGCGAGGATAAGCCCCCATTGTTTGATAGGTGCGGGTCCCACCTCAGGGACAGCACACCTTCACTGAGAACAGAGTTGCAAAGGTGGTGGCTGGAGGACCCCCGGTTTTCCCTGGGTCCGGCTACCACCAAGCTCTCTCCCAATAGAAGTGAATGGGAGCATACGGTGTTTGCGCATCCACCGTTCCCATTCATTTCTATGAGGCCAACGGAAATAGCCGAGCCAGTGGCCTCGGCTATTTTCGGCGGCCCCATAGAAATGAATGGAGGGCAGCTGCACAGTGTGCCCTCCCCAACTTTCAGGGCTCCATTCTTGGTAAAGGTGGGACCTGCACCTATAAGACAATTGTCTCAGATGGGTAAACCCCTTTAATGAAATTCAGTTATTGAGATGAATGATTCAGATTCGTCCAAAGCAGAACCAACCCAATTCACTCCTCATTACAATCAAGCCGACAAAGGAGGCAATATGGACAATCACAATACATTAGTAAGTGTATATTAATCAGAAATTGTCTAGGAGTGATTGACTGACAAGTGTTGTCAAACTGGGTGGGGCTGGGAGCCTATACCAAATTTTCCAATGGAGCTCTATGAGATTTGTGGCTTGTCCTCATTGGTTTATTCGTGGCTTGTCCTCATTTGCCAAATTTATCTAAAGTCACAGCTTTGTTGGTAAATTCTGCTCATCTTAAAACTTTTTCTGTTCTATTCCCCTAGCTGATGAGAAATGACTTTTCCAAAAATTTTACTTAAATATTCAGATCACTTTTATACCACTTTCTAAAAGTGGTATAAGACAGCAAAACGTCAAAATTTCAAAAGGGCACTTGCACCAAAATTTGCAACTTTTATACCCCAAGAACCAGATGATCTAGCTTGAAACATTTCCTCCATGTGTTGAATGTCAAATTAGGGATATTTGGCTTGTGGGTGAAATTTCAGGATGAACCTTACATGCACACCTTCACAGGTGAACTTAATGTGACCTTCTCTAAACTTTTGAATACACATGTCCAACTGTTCAATGTTTCCATACTTTTTGCACAACTTGCTGTTCTCTAACAAGGAGCTTAACCGCAAAGTTCCCAACAGGTGTTTGATCCATTAATCGCCCAATAAGTTTCCTGGTTCAGTTAGAATTGGTATTTAAACAGTCCTCCTAATCATCCTGTTCACATTTTAACATCATAAGACCAAGAAGACACCTAACAATTGATCAACAGTACCTCACCATTGTGAGGCTTCAAGCAGGATGTTCTCAGACGGAAGTGGCCACTGAGCTTAGAGTGTCACAGAATGTCATCAGCAGGTGTCAACAGAGATACAGAGAGACTGGAAGAGTCACAGAAAGGCATAGAAGTGGACGTCCTTTGGCCACATCCTACACTGATGACTGCTTCATTGTGAACAATGCCCTGTGGAACCGGATGATAAATACCACACAACTCCAGGCACAATTAAGGGAGGCGAGAGGCACCAAAGTGTCACGTGGTCAGACCATTCGAAACCATTTACATCAGCGTCGTCTGCGTGCTAGACGACCTGTAGGGGTACCTGACTACAGGTGTCATCATCTTGCATGGGCCAGAGAGCATCTACGCTGGACAAGGGACCAGTGGGTCTCAGTGCTGTTCACTGATGAAAGTCGATTAACGCTGAGCAGAAATTATGGCCACCAACGACGTTAGAGACGTCAAGGAGAGTGATATGCATCAGCCACTGTTGTCACCAGACGAGCCTTTGGTGGTGTTGGTGGTGTTTCAGTGTGCTAGTTTGAAACATTTCCTCCATATGTTGAATGTCTGCATCGTAAGCTGGACCTAACGTTTCATATTTATCTATCTATTCATCAAGATATTTTGTCACTATTGTCCACCATCTATAAGATTATTAATAGAACAGTGGCCACATGTATTGCTCAGATAGGAAATCGCACAATGCCGATTTTTAATTTTCATTTGTCAGGGACTTCTACTTCCAAGCAATGCTGAATGACTTGACACATTCCCATCTTGACGGATTCATCCTCTACACAGGCTACGTAAACAATCAGATTTCCCCAATTACCTTGCATTGTGCTTAAAAAAAGAACTGTCAAATAGCTTTTCCTTTCCAGCCTCACAGTGGGAAAGCTATAACAAATATTCTACGTTGATAACACTCCATTTAAACAAAGGCCACATCCTGCTGGGACACAGTAGTGCAAAATATGTCACCAAATAGATCAATATACTGGAACTTAGAGACGTTGAGCTTTTTTGCAAAGGCGGGAGGAAAATGGGTTCAGGTCCCATTTGATATAAAGAAACCGTGTAAAACTAAGAATGAAAAAAGCACTTGCCTTTTAAAAAGCCCCTCTATTCCACTGCTCAAGCAGACCGGAAGTATGATGTCATTAAACAGCACATGACCGTAGAGGATCAGCAATGACGTGCTCCTGAGGCCAGTGAATGGCTGCTGTGGAGAAATGGATGCCAGCCCCAGTAGTGGGGACAGGAGCCTTGGCACTCAAATTTTTCTGAGGTTGGAAAACCCCTTTAACCCCCTATTGACCACCCATACGAGTTTTTACGGCGGTCACTAAGGGACCTTAGGCTGGGCCCTTGTGGGACTATTAAGTGGTAAAAAAAAGAAAAAACACACATTTATTAAATAAAAAAATTCTATAAAAAATAAGCTTTTTTCTATTGAAAATATCCTTTTCAATGAAAAAAAATTGCAAAAAAAAAAATCCCCCCCATGTGTTTGGCATTGCCTCGTCCATAACGACCCAGACTACATAAATATCATGTCATTTACCCCTACGGTGAAAGCTTTAAAAAAAAAAAAATTTAAAAAATGACAGAATTGCTAGTTTCTTCTTAGTTGCCACCAAAAAAACTTAATAAGAAGCCAAAAAAAAGCACAATTTACTCCAAAATGATACCAATGAAAAGTCGTTCCGCTAAAACCAAGCCCTCCACACAACTCCATAGAAAGAAAAATAAAAAAAGTTATGGGTCTTGGGAAGCAGCGATGCAAAAACATTTTTTTTCCTTTAAAAAAAAGGGGTTTTATTCCAAAAACGTAAAAAAAACTACATGTATTTGATATCACTGTAATCAGACTAACCCAGAGAATAAAGATATGTTATTTATACCGAAAAATGAATGCCATAAAATTTATAACGTGAAAACACAGTGGCAGAATTGCTGTTTTTCCCATCTCTCTCCAAGAAAGAGTTAATAAAAGTTAATAAAAAAGTTATGTGTACCCCAAAATGGCGCCATTAAAATCTACAACTTTTCCCGCAAACAAGCTTCATACAGTTATATAGATGGAAAAATAAAAAAGTTATAGCTCTTGGAATACGATGATGAAAAAGGGAAGAAAAACGCTTGGTCAGTAAGGCCAAAAACAGACTGGTTACTAAGGGCTTAACACCTGTTTTAGCTTAATAATTAGACCTGACCAGACCTCCTATGAGCTGCATTAAAGGCATCTTGTCCAGCCAACCAATACCTTACTCTGAACTGATGAAGGGTAAGAACCCTGAAACAGCTGTCTACAGAGGAGTGTCTATGGTTTGGCTGGCATGAGATGATTTGCATACAGTATTTGTTGTCATGGATTTTTGACTAATAAAATAAGTCTCTTCATTGAAAAACTATCCAGTGACAGGGATGTCTTATCAATTATATATATATATATATATACACATACAGTGCCTTGCGAAAGTATTCGGTCCCCTGGAACTTTTCAACCTTTTGTCACATTTCAGGCTTGAAACAAAAAGATATAACAGTTAAAATTTTTGGTGAAGAATAAACAACAAGTGGGTCACAATTGTGAAGTGGAACGAAATTTATTGGATTATCTAAACTTTTTTTGTAATAATAAAACTGAAAAGTGGGGCGTGCAAAATTATTCAGCCCCCTTGCATTAATACTTTGTTGCGCCACCTTTTGCTGCAATTACAGCTGCAAGTCGCTTGGGGTATGTCTCTATCAGTTTTGCACATCTAGAGACTGAAATTCTTGCCCATTCTTCCTTGCAAAACAGCTCGAGCTCTTTGAGGTTGGATGGAGAGCGTTTGTGAACAGCAGTTTTCAGCTCTTTCCACATATTCTCAATTGGATTCAGGTCTGGACTTTGACTTGGCCATTCTAAGACCTGGATACGTTTATTTTTGAACCATTCCATTGTAGATTTTGCTTTATGTTTGGGATCATTGTCTTGTTGGAAGATAAATCTCCGTCCTAGACTCAGGTCTTTTGCAGACTCCAACAGGTTTTCATCCAGAATGGTCCTGTATTTGGCTCCATTCATCTTCCCATAAATTTTAACCATCTCCCTGTCCCTGCTGATGAAAAGCAGGCCCAAACCATGATGCTGCCACCACCATGTTTGACAGTGGGGATGGTGTGTTCAGGGTGATGAGCTGTGTTGCTTTTACGCCAAACATATCGTTTTGCATTGTTTCCAAAAAGTTGGATTTTGGTTTCATCTGACCAGAGCACCTTCTTCCACATGTTTGGTGTGTCTCCCAGGTGGCTTGTGGCAAACTGTAAACGAGACTTTTTATGGATATCTTTGAGAAATGGCTTTCTTCTTGCCACTCTTCCATAAAGGGCAGATTTGTGAAGTGTTGGACTGATTGTTGTCCTATGAACAGACTCTCCCACCTCAGCTGTAGATCTCTGCACTTCATCCAGAGTGATGATGGGCCTCTTGGCTGCATCTCTGATTAGTCTTCTCCTTGTTTGAGATGAAAGTTTAGAGGGACGGCCGGGTCTTGGTAGATTTGCAGTGGTCTGATACTCCTTCCATTTCAATATGATCGCTTGCACAGTGCTCCTTGGGATGTTTAAAGCTTGGGAAATCTTTTGGTATCCAAATCCGGCTTTAAACTTCTCCACAACAGTATCATGGACCTGCCTGGTGTGTTCCTTGGTCTTCATGATGCAGAACCCTGAGACTATCACAGAGCAGGTGCATTTATATGGAGACTTGATTACACACAGGTGGATTCTATTTCTCTTCATCAGTCATTTAGGACAACATTGGATCATTCAGAGATCCTCAATCAACTTCTGGAGTGAGTTTTCTGAACTGAAAGTAAATGGGCCGAATAATTTTGCACGCCCAGCTTTTCAGTTTTATTATTACAAAAAAAGTTTAGATAATCCAATAAATTTCGTTCCACTTCACAATTGTGACCCACTTGTTGTTGATTCTTCACCTAAAATTTAAAATGTTATATCTTTTTGTTTGAAGCCTGAAATGTGGCAAATGGTTGAAAAGTTCCAGGGGGCCGAATACTTTCGCAAGGCACTGTATATATATATATGTATATATATATATATATATATATATACACACTAAGACTGGGCCTCCTCTTGCCCTGGACCCCATAGCAGTCACATGATCTGCCACTACGATAGTTATGCCCCTGTATATATATATATATATATATAGAGAGAGAGAGAGAGAGAGAGAGTTATGTTCTATTTTGAGGGGCACTAAGGGGACATTATTGATACTGAAGGGGGCACAATGGGATCATTATTTAAACTGGGGAGCAGTATGGGGACATTATGCATACTGGGGGTACTATAGGGACCGTTTTATATCCAGAGGGCACTGTGGGGTTATAAAATATGCAGAGGGCACTGCAGGGGTTGGAATGTAAAAAAAAAACAATAAACAATGAACTACATCTATTTTTAACAGCTGTTAAGTAGTGATTCAGAATGGATGGAACAGCCATTAAAAATGGATACACGGCCATCCTCTCTAACTAGTTAAACATTTCTGCAACTGTCTCATTTATTGAATGCGATATGCAGAAATCCGTACTTTGCCAAATAACTGATTTTTAGTTACAGAAATGTCCGTAACAAATCTGCAGAACGTGAATATACCCTTAGGGGGGGCTAATATGGGTTCTGTATGTTTTAAGGGCATCAGGGGTCTTTATGGATTGTGTATTTATATAGGGGTTTGGTCAGGAGTCTCTAATAGCTTGGGGCTCTGTGAGGATCTGTATTTATTTAGGAGTCTCGACAGGAGCGCAGCCACAATGGAAGAAGAGGAAGCGGCTGCTACGGGGCCCGAACTCAGGAAGGGGCCCAGGAGGAGGATAAATGTATTTATTTTCAGGGCCCAGCGAGCGGTTAGTGCTGTATAGTTCTCCTAGTCCTAGCACTGGTATTAGTCACTACTCCATTTGGAATTTTTTTCAGCTTCCCACTACATTGTATGCAACAGTGAATGGTGCCATTAGAAAGTACAACCTGTCCCGCAAAAAACAAGTCCTCATACAGCTATGTGAACTGAAAAATAAAAAAAATTGCAGCTCCAAAAAGTAAAAAAAAATGGAAAAGCAAATACGAAAAATTTCTGTTGTCAGGGTTACATTTTGTTAATTGTGTTGTTTTGTATTTGTTAAGATGACATTTTTGAGTTTTCTTTTTTCCCTGTTGGTTTATTTTCAGATCACTATCCATTATATAACAGAATTTTCCAACAAACAATCACCACGGAGACCATTTAACACTGGTTTTAATATTTCTGAACGAGAAATCGTACGGCGCTAACGGCACAATAGCAATGATATCTGACCACTTTAAAAGGAAATGGCAGAGTTGGAGTCCTGTGGAGTCCCATCATCTCTGGGCTAAATTCCAAGACTTAAAATATTAAACTGCTGAGCTAATGACAACATGATGCCGGCTTTAAGATGCTCAAGATTAATGAAACAACCAATGATTATTTTATATAATATTAACCACATAAACGGTGATCCAGTTACTGATAGTACTGACGATCCAGCAGCAGACTAAACCAGAATCTTGTGTTGTGCCTGACAGTTTATCCAGAATCAGATTGTGGTCCAGATTACCATGGTCTAGAACAGAGATGCTCAACCTGTGGCCCTCCAGTCATTGCAAAACTACAACTCCCAGCATGCTCTGATAGCTGTAGGCTATACAGACATGCTGGGAGTTGTAGTTTTGGAACAGATGGAGGGCCACAAGTTGAGTATCCCTGGTCTAGAGGCATGTATCACGTTGGCCGATCGCACCAATGTCATCTGAAACCCAGTAGACATGGAAAATTTGAACCAAAGCCTTTCCAGTATTCCTTGTCCATGGTGTTGTGTCCTTGCTATTTGTTAATTTCCTTGACATATTCCTGATCCGGTTTGACC
Organism: Rhinella marina; assembly: GCA_900303285.1. Classification (NCBI taxonomy): domain Eukaryota; kingdom Metazoa; phylum Chordata; class Amphibia; order Anura; family Bufonidae; genus Rhinella; species Rhinella marina. The sequence continues at coordinate 78,582 of ONZH01000497.1, forward strand.
CAGACCTGCAGTAGCTCTTTTTACTGAATTCTGTTCTAGTAGTCTCCATGTACAATATCTAATACTTTTCACAAGTTCATGAAGTTCTAGCTGCTACTGTCTGTCATACTTTGCTCCAGGCCTGTTTTAGCGGGAGTGCACATGGAGCACCTGCTCTGTGACTTCCACCATTTTAGGAACCTAGAGGACCTCCACTAAGTGGACATGGCTTTAGGGAATTTTCTTGCTTGGCTGCTTCGATAGCTCCCACAGAATTCAATGGCTGCTTTAAAGAGTCAGGTGGGATCTGGGCCCCAAGATGGGATGGGGCCAATCATCTTTAATTTGGTTGAAATCTATTAGGCTGGAATATGTTTTAATGTCTGAATCCATGATGTTCAAATTCTATTCCAAGTTTTCTCAAACCAACACAGTGCATTTCTGAAGACATATGCTGAGATCTCGACTGCAAATCAAAATGAATATTTATGACTGTGTTATGTTGTAATTATTGTCGCTTCTATACACAAAGGTCTGGTCTGTGATTAACTGCTTTCTAATATAAACAGCTAAGAGTAAATGGAAGGGGGGATGGGATTGACAAAATATGCCCCTCTCTTCTCTCTATAAACAGAATACAGGGACCATACATGGAGCCTGTATTCTTTTGGCCAGACTAGGGAAATCAGTTGTTTTTGATGACTTTGTTGACTTGGATTTATAAAGGTAGAAGATTAGGTGTAATTAATCCATTCCTGCAAGCTGATATAAGAGTATATCAAGGAACCTAGGTAGATGAGGCAGGCTGACATACAATTACATCAAGGTAATGGCGCAAGTGCAGTAATAATGCACAGCCATACTCTCTTAGATCATAGGTAAAGTTATGACGGCAGTCTGTGCCCACCACCGCTTCACTCCTTCTATTCGGTATGGCTGCCTCTGCTCATTTGCTCCATCGCTCCTGAGCTCCAGTGGCTCAGACCTGCTGGCGTTCCCCTTCTCCTACCCAGCCAGCAGCTGCTCTGCCCACCTCCACAAAGACTAATACCTTTTTTATGCTGTGCCCATGGAGCAATGCCTCTGCAGTGACCCACAGGGGGGGGGGAGATGGGAGTGCAGTGAAGATGATGGAAGTGGTAGTGGTGGCACACATACGAGCAGTAATGGTTCACGGTGGCTGTCCTCACTCTAGCGCTCCCTGTGGCCATGCAGCAGTGAACGGAGGGCGCACCTTTCTTCCCTCTGTGCATACCCTAGTTATTTTTGGGGACTCTCGTCTGGTGTAGTTGGTGTGCCTTGATAGTGTACGGTTTTCAGGATGCAAGGCAGGTGCAGGCCAGAGAAGGGGTGGAGTGAATGAGCAGGCCCGTAAGGTTTCAATAAATAAAGTCTCTCTTTACCGAATAGATAATGGGAGTAGTAGTTCATAAAGTAGCGAAAAGCACAGTTCAGTGGTATGTTACAGAGTGAGATTCTTCCAATAATTGTATATTGGCAGTAGCAATGATGGTAGTAGTAGTTCTCCCTAAGTCTCACTCTAAACACACTTTGAAATCTTCCCAAATAACCACAGGCATGCAATTCTATTCTCATTCACTTTTTCTGCAATTCCCAGGCTGTGGGTGGAGATTTCAGCTCTGGATAGCCATTTCATCTCAAAGTCTGGGGGAAACCGGAGGCAATTGACCCTTTCCACAAGCAGTAAAGTCCTAATGCCGTAAACGAGCTGTACCTTACTGTCTTGATGGTTCTAGAACTTTCCATAAATGTCTGTTCTCCTTACCTCAGAGGACAGGGTATAGATCTTAGATCCAGGTGTCTAGTCTGTCTCAAAGTGTGATGGGAGCAGAAGCAATATACCCTTTTCACAAGAAGTAAAGTCTTATTGCCATAAACGTATGGTATCTTACTGTCTGAATGAGAGTTCTTAGAGGAGCAGTGCAAGTATGTATGCTTGGAGTTGTAGTTTCACAACAGCTGGAGTACCAGAGGTTGCCTACCCCTGTTCTACTGAATGCACAACACCCCATATGTGGTCATAAACTGCTGTCTGGGCACACTGCAAGGATTAGATGGGAAGGAGTACATTTGGCTTTTGGAGGGCAGATTTCACTGGAAACTGAAGAGACCCTGAGGTTCCCCTATAACTGACCCTATTGTGGAAAACTACACACCCAAGAAACATTTCAGGGGGTGGATTGAGCATTTTGACCCCACAGGTGTTTCCCAGAAATTAATTTGTAGAGTCCATTTTTCCACAGACATGTCATTTTAGTGCCCAATATGTGCCACTGTGAAAAGTCAGCTCTCTAATTATCATACTGTGTTTCCTGATTGTAGGAACACCCTACATGTGGTCCTAAACTGTTGTCTGTATATACGATAGGACTCAGGAGTTAAAGAGCACCATGTGCATTTGAGGCCTAATTCTGTGATTTACACATTATTGACTGACAAATGCAGAAGCACTGTTGTGAAATAAAAAAGAGTCCCCCAAGAAGTGATGCCATTTTTTAAAATTCATCCCTCAAGTATCACAGTGTAATAAGGTGAAAAAATTACAGGGTACATAAAGGGTACATAAATGAATAACCCATGGATAAGTACGCATTGAAGCAATCCTTTATGCAGAGGCCTGATTTTTGAAAGCACGTTTCTCAGTGATAAATGATATCCTTTCCTATCTCCTTTTTGGAACACACTCTGTATCTTTTTTATGTCCTTCCCTTCCTTACTATGTGGGAGACTTAATCACGGAAATGTTGCCCTGGTGCAATATGGGCACCATCACTTCTAGAAGCTGTCAAGCCTGGTCCAGGGCCAGCAGGAGTGCACCACTGCAGACAGCGCTTCCAGCATTTGGTTGCCAGGGCACCAGGCCGGGCGTTCCCTGTGCAGGAATGCCGGCCAATCAGTTCATGTGATGCTAGAACTGCCATGTGACCAGGAAGGGCAGCAACTTAAACACGTCATCTGTTGGTCACAGATTGCCTGTGATTGGTGTTATTCTTCTCGATCACCTCTCTAGCCTTCTTCTGAGTATTTTGTCTACTGGATTCTTGACTTGCCTGATGATTTGGACCCTAATATTTTTTCCTGATTTTGACCCTGGCGTGCTATTGTATCGGATTTCTCTGAAAAGATAGTTTAAGACTAGCCTCATAAAGACATAAAACATTGAAGCAATAGTATAATATAAAACACAGTGTTATCCTTCACAGTGCCGGATTGCGGAGCTCTCAAATATAGACATCAGACAATATAGATATAGACAATATAGTATTTAATTCCTTTTTTTGTTATTGTACACTGCTCATTCTGATGTGGTGTAAGTAGTTTGTTAGTTGCAGTATTGCAATAATAGGCTATTACTTTCAGTTTGTAAGCAGTACAGTCATGGCCAAAAGTTTTGAGAATGATACAAATATTAATTTTTACAAAGTCTACTGCTTCAGTTTTTATAATGGCAATTTGCATATACTCCAGAATGTTATAAAGAGTGATCAGCTTAACAGCAATTACTTGCAAAGTCAATATTTGCCTAGAAAATGAACTTTATCCCCCAAAACACATTTCAACATCATTGCAGCCCTGCCTTAAAAGGACCAGCTAACATCGTTTCAGTGATTGCTCCATTAACACAGGTGTGGGTGTTGATGAGGACAGGGGCTGGAGATCAATCTGTCATGATTAAGTAAGAATGACACCACTGGACACTTTAAAAGGAGGCTGGTGCTTGGCATCATTGTTTCTCTTCAGTTAACCATGGTTATCTCTAAAGAAACACGTGCAGTCATCATTGCACTGCACAAAAATGGCCTAACAGGGAAGAGTATCGCAGCTAAAAGATTGCACCTCAGTCAACAATCTATCGCATCATCAAGAACTTCAAGGAGAGAGGTTCCATTGTTGCCAAAAAGGCTCCAGGGCGCCCAAGAAAGACCAGCAAGCGCCAGGACCGTCTCTTAAATGTTTCAGCTGTATCGGGCTACCGGTTGCGTCAGCCTAATTACCAGCAGGTGCCAAGTGCCCATTGCACATCCGCCAGAGCCCTGTTGCTTCAGTGCAGAGTCAGGGCAGTTGTTGCCTTCGGGCATTGGGGCTCATCCCCTATCCTCCTTACGGCACAATGTGTGCGAGTGCACACGTGCCCCTTCGGGCATTGGGCTCATCCCTATCCTCCTTCGGGAGACTTGCTGCCTTCGGGCAGGATCCCCTGGGGAGCTTGCCTGGCTGCTTGCCCTGCTCGGGTGACTCAGGATCTGAGTCCAGTGATCCCCGGTGGCTCTGTCTCAGGACAGAGTCACTTTATTATTTAAAAAGGGCTCCTTGGCCTAACATGCAGAGCTTGCTCAGGAATGGCAGCAGGCAGGTGTGAGTGCATCTGCACGCACTGTGAGGCGGAGACTCTTGGAGCAAGGCCTGGTCTCAAGGAGGGCAGCAAAGAAGCCACTTCTCTCCAGAAAAAACATCAGGGACAGACTGATATTCTGCAAAAGGTACAGGGAGTGGACTGCTGAGGACTGGGGTAAAGTCATTTTCTCTGATGAATCCCCTTTTCGATTGTTTGAGACATCTGGAAAACAGCTTATTCGGAGAAGACGAGGTGAGCGCTACCACCAGTCTTGTCTCATGCCAACTGTAAAGGCATCCTGAAACCATTCATGTGTGGGATTGCTTCTCAGCCAAGGGAATTGGCTCTCTCACAGTCTTGCCTAAAAACACAGCCATGAATAAAGAATGGTACCAGAATGTCCTCCGAGAGCAACTTCTCCCAACCGTCCAAGAGCAGTTTGGCGATCAACAATGCCTTTTCCAGCATGATGGAGCACCTTGCCATAAAGCAAAGGTGATAACTAAATGGCTCAGGGAACAAAACATAGAGATTTTGGGTCCATGGCCTGGAAACTCCCCAGATCTTAATCCCATTGAGAAACTTGTGGTCAATCATCAAGAGACGGGTGGACAAACAAAAACCTACAAATTCTGACAAAATGCAAGCATTGATTGTGCGAGAATGGACTGCTATCAGTCAGGATTTGGTCCAGAAGTTGATTGAGAGCATGCCAGGGAGTATTGCAGAGGTCCTGAAGAAGAAGGGTCAACACTGCAAATATTGACTTGCTGCATTAACTCATTCTAACTGTCAATATAAGCTTTTGTTACTCATAATATGATTGCAATTATATTTCTGTATGTGATAAAAACATCTGACAAACACACATAAAAACCAGAGGGCAGCAGATCATGTGAAAATATAATATTTGTGTCATTCTCAAAACTTTTGGCCATGACTGTATATCAGGTTAGGATTAGTAGCATCTACAGTGTGCAACTTGTACAGCTTACAGTGTGTCTCACCCCTCCTTATCAGTCTGCTCAATCTGCTTAGTTGCAATATTGCAGTAGTAAGGCTACTTTCACATTAGCGGCAGGCCTGATCCGGCAGGTGAAGGGTGCTGCCGGATCAGGACTGCCGCAGCGACATGTGTGGAGCCGAAACCGTGCTCCTGCCCCACACATGTCACACAGGACATACACACACACACATATATAGACAAACAAACACACATACATACTTACATGCTCCCGGCAGGTGTTCGGAGCGCCGGAGGAGCAGGACGGCTCGCACAGGTGACGATTCCCCACAGCGCCCTCTGCTGGGCTCCTGGTGGAATCGTCATCTATGCGCACCGACCTGTCCCTACGCCGCTCTGAAGTCCTGCCGGGGAGCATGTAAGTATGTATATGTATTTGTATGTCTATATGTGTGTGTATGTTTATGTTTATGTGTATGTCTATGTCTGTATGTGTGTATGTGTAGCCGGATCCGTCATGAACTCCATTGAAAGTCAATGGAGGGCGGATCCGGTTACCATTGTGGTCACACCAGACGGATCCGCCCCCATTGACTTGCATTGGGAGTCATTCCGGATCCGTCTTGGTGCGGATGCCTGGACCGGAGAGCAAACCGCAGCATGCTGCGGTTTGTTCTCCGGTCTGAAGACGGAACGGAATGCTTTCAGGAGCATTCCGTTGTCTTCAGTTCAGTTTTGTCCCCATTGACAATGAATGGGGACAAAACATAACGGAGCCGAGCAGAACCTACGGGCCCCATAGACTATAATGGGATCCATTAGGTTCCCGCTCAGAGGAAGATTTTTGAAGCGGAGACAAAAGTCGTGCAAGCAGGACTTTTGTCTCCGCTTCAAAAATCTTCTGAGCAGAAACCTAACCCCATTATAGTCTTATAATGGAGCAGGAGAACGGAAAGGCTGAACGCTGATGTGAACCCAGCCTTAGGTGAAGGATCACACATATATTATTCTGCACCTATAGCACGTCTCAACCTTCCTTGTCAGTCCGTTCAGTCTGCTGCACCCTGCAGTTTACAGCAACTCAGCTTCGCGCTGGTGTCTTCGTTCATTCGCCCTCTGCCATCCTGAACTCCGATCTCACTTCAGTTCACTGCCGCAGCACAGCGTGTTGTTTCACTGGCCAAGGTGATCATTTCACTGTTTGAAGATTAGATCTGCATTTCTTATCTGTCCACCAATTACCACACGCATTTTGGAACAATGTATGCTCCTTCCTCACTGCTTTCAATGTGACCTCAGCTGTTGTTCTGGGGCATCTTCTTGAGGGTCTCTCATCACTGGATGATGAAGAGTGTTTCTCTCTGCTTTTCCACTTCGCTTGTTCCTACACACATACATACGGCAGCTGATATCTTATGCATGTAGGATCGTAAATAGAGATGAGCGAGCACTAAAATGCTCAGGTGCTCGTTATTCTAGTTGAATTTTTCCCGATGCTCAGGTGCTCGTTTCGAATAACCGCACCATTACGCCAAATTCTGGGCAACAGCCTGGAGGTGACCCTCAAGACAATTGTGCTGACCCAGACCAAAATGGGCAAGGCAAATGCACTGGCACATGTTAGGAAAGCACCCAACTAGGTGCAACGAAAGTCCATCACCGCCTGCGAGTGACACCACTGCCCATGCTGTCCACCACTGGCACTGCTGTCCTATCCCCCGCCCCACGACGCAGGCATAAGCCTGACACAGCGTGGTGACAGCTTGGTGACCAAGTTAGATTGAGGTAGCAGGTGAACCACCCAAAAAATTTACCCTGACGCAGCATGGCGGTGAACCCAGAGTGACCAAGTGAGACTGAGGTAGCAGGTGAAGCACTTAAAATTTTACCCTGACACGGAATGGCAGTGAACATCAGACGCCGCCTGCATGAGATTAGGGATAGAGCTGCTGTCTGTCAGGGAGAGTGTTAGGGCCTGAATTTAGATGTTGGTTAGGCAGGAATCACCCACAAAGAACCCAACAGCCCTTCTAAGGGCTACAAGCACCTTTTTTTTTGGTCTCCTCCTGGCTGCTGGCTGGGACTTGTAGTGCAGCTACTGCCATCTTGGCTGCACACTGTTAGGGCGTGAAATTAGAATGTGGTTAGGCAGGAATCATCCACAAAGAACCCAACGGTCCTTCTAAGGGCTACAACGACCTTTTTTTTTGTCCTCCTCTCGGCTGCTGGCTGGGACTTGTAGTTCAGCTACTGCCATCTTGGCTGCACGCTGTGCACAGCGACTGGTGGCAGAAGGGACAGCACGTGGTCCACACAGACCCAAAAGAAATTGCCCAAAGTCCTCAGCAGTACTCATTTTTGCTGCTGCTGTACCTTGGCTTGCTGAGATCTGTAGTGCAGTCTAGGGATTATGTTTTTTCTCTCAGTTATATATATTACAGTCCAGTGAACAATTATGTTGTGTGCTGTACAGTAGCATCAGTCTAGGGTATACGTTTTTTATCTCAGTTATATATCCTACAGTGCAGTACAAATTCTGTCATGTGCTGCACACTAGCCGGAGTCTAGAAAATATACATTTTTTTCTCTCATTCATATATCCTACAGTGCAGTGAAAAATTGTGTGGTGTGCGTTATACTAGCGGCAGTCTAGAGAATACGTTTTTTCTCTCAGTTACATTTAATACAGTCCAGTGAAAAATTCTGTGGTGTGTGGTACACTATCCGCAGTCTAGAGAATACGTTTTTGGCCTCAGATGTTAATTCGACAGTTTAGTGATTACACAAAATGTTGAACCCAAGGGCTAAGGGTTGAGGACGTGGGCGTCCAAGTGATGTAGGGGGGCAGAGGCCATGGTCCTGGGCAGGGTGACACAGTACCTACTGATGAGGGAGCAGTGGAACGCTGCAGAGTTTCGCTCCCTAGCTTCATCTCGCAACTTACAAGGTCACGTGGTACACCACTATTGAAACCACAACAGTGCAAACAGGTGATGACGTGTATAGGGATAATGTGTCCAGTAATTTATCCACCACCCAGTCTTCCACGCAGTCCACCCACTTTAGCCAAGGGAGTAGACCTCTGGCTCCTCCAGCTCAACCTCCTTCCCCCAGCCTGCCCCCCCCATGGAAAATATGGATTCAGATCCGGCATACTCACAGGAAGTCTTTTCAGGACCCTACCCAGAGACACAAACCACTGCTCAACAGCAACCTGAGCATTTGCTCTGTCCCGATGCCGAAAATTTAGAACTTTCGCAGTCTGTGGGTGATGAGAGTGTGGACTTAGTACAAGTAGTGCGTCAAGAGGTGTCGGATGATGATGAGACACAGTTGTCAGACATCGACGTTGTTGTCAGGGCAGTAAGTCCCAGGGGGGAGCAGAGTGAGGAATCGGAGGAATAGCAGGTGGATGATGAGGTGACTGACCCGAGCTGGGTTAGTAAGCCTAGTCAAGACAGTGCTTCTGAGGAGGAGGCAAGTGCAGCACCAGAACAGGTTGGAAGAGGAAGTGGGGTGGCCAGAGGGAGAAGCAGGGCCAGAGCAAGTAGATCAGCAACTGTTTCACGGAGTGAAGCTCCCGTGCCGAGGCCTAGATGTTCGCAAGTTTGGAGGTTCTTTAAAGAAAGGGAGGATGACCGACGGACCGTGGTGTGCAACTTGTGCCACACCAGGATCAGCAGGGCAGCCACCACTACCAGCCTAACCACTACCAGCATGCACAGACATATGAGTGCTAAACACTAGATTTTTCACTTGACTGTAGTATATATAAATGAGAAAAAGGTAGTCTTTAAATGGCGGCTATCTTACCGCAAACCACTACATTTTTCACTGGACTGTAGTATATATAAATGAGAAAAAACGTAGTCTTTAAATGGCGGCTATTTTACCGCAAACCACTACATTTTTCACTGGACTGTAGTACATATAACTGAGAAAAAGCGTATTTTATAGACTGACGCTGCTGTACAGCACACTACAGAATTGTTCACTGGACTGTTGTATATATAAGTGATAAAAAACCGTAGTCTTTAAATGGCGGCTATTTTACCGCAAACCACTACATTTTTCACTGGACTGTAGTACATATAACTGAAAGAAAATACGTATTTTATAGACTGACGCTACTGTACAGCACACTACATAATTGTTCAGTGTAAAATTTTATGTGCTTCACCTGCTAACTGAGTGTAACTTGGTCACTCTGGGTTCACCGCCATACTGTAGCAGTGTAAAATTTTATGTGCTTCACCTGCTACCTCAA